>JBBMJZ010398425.1:0-29832 GCA_037833815.1 Zingiber zerumbet
CCAAAATCATTTAATATTCAAATTGCGTAGTCCTTCGACTTCCACGTCAACCCAAACGGGTCGGCCCGGTTCGTTAACGTGTACTTGGACCTCGTAATGTGGTTGCCGCCTCGCTCCGAAGGGCCGATCGACAGATCGAGATACGAGTTGTGCGCGCCAGAGGCGGAGAAGAGAAGATGGGATACGTCAAGGTCTCCGACGCTGTCACTAGCATGGAACGAGGAGGCGAAGACCTCGTAGATCGAGCTGCCGAGACGATCCCTTCCTCCGCCATTGAGATCGACATCTCACTCCCGCTCGACCGTATGAAGGCTCACATCGTGTGAGCACTGCAACTTTTTTTTTTTTAATATGGTTTACTCACTTAATTCCTCGTATTTTCCCTTTATTTTGCGGCATGCTATTTGTAGTCGGAGGATTTGGGGGTTGTTGGATAAGCCTCTTGCGGAGGTTGAAGTGGGCAACCAGAACCCCTCGCATTGAAATGAATAGGTTTCTTCTAGTATATTCCAAGTGCGAATCTTGTGGAGGTCATTAATCGAATTCTTCCCAAGCTATTTTTGGTGATCCTGTCTGAAATGGGTGGAGATGGAATGCTGGATATGTGGCGAAATGAAGATTCCTTGCTGTCCCAGAATAACTTCAAAGCACTCCTGCGTATCGCGTATCAAGAGAAGCGTTAGTGTCCGGACTAGGAAAGGGGTCTTTGGTGTAGTTCCTCCGACGTTCAAGTTAGTGATAGACAAAAGGTGATGAATAGTAGTATGAACAGTGGAAATTGTGTAATCTCGCATAATGTCATGCGCCTGTAGATGGAGATCCATTTTTATAGTGTTACTGTTTGTTTGTGCACGAATCTTAAAGCGTTTCTAGAAAAGGACAGACCGTCTAACATCTTTCCTAAAATAGACCCGTAATCTTTATGTTTGCATCAGAGAGGAAGCTTTTGATGCACAACTTACATATAGAATATTCACTATCCTCCATGGCATAAAACGCCAAAAAGGAATATGAGGCCGTTGGTCTGAGCCCCACAACCGCTTACTCGTCAAACGAGCCTTTCTTATGACCCAGTCGACGATCGCTTGGACGATCGGACATATAGAATGTCGTCGGGAACCCATCCTTTACTCGCCCTATCGGTTTTAACCAAAGAGTTCAATCGGACCAGGCGTTCGTTCCGTCCGATTGGACCGTAGTTGCAATTGGTTGGACTGCTCGACCGAGCTATGCAGTTATGCTATTTTTAGAGAAATCTCGGCCCTGGAGAGTGCTGACTCATAATAGTTTGGTTTTGGTGATGCCATGCAGCTTGCTAAATTGAACCTAGTTATTCTTGTACCACCATTTTGAATTTTCATCAATATTTGATTCAGACTGTCCGATTTTCCGCTGATTCATGAAATATTTGTGAGCACATAAACTGAAGATAATTAAGTTTCAGGATACAATGTTGGAGAAACCACATGACTGGCTTGATCACTTATTTGCTTTATTTGTCTGCTTTTCTTCTCTAGCATGGTTATTTACTAATTTTAATTTATTTCTGACCTTGTATTATTCTTTTTTTTTTTATTTATAATTAAATTGTCAAATTTTCACATGTAGCCAAGATTTCCAATTTTCTTCATATTGGTTGATGGTTGCCATTGGCTTCAACTGCATGCTTAACCGTTATTGTATCCTGTGATGCTCAATTGTTTATACATTTAATATGAGATATACAACAATTTTCATACTCGGGCTCAACTTAATGTCACCATTTTTATTTTTTCTTACTGCTTTTATTTCTCTTTATTCTTGCAGTTTTCGTATGACACGTATTACAAAATAATATATTCACCTATGTGAATTTTCCCAATATCACAAAATTCAAACTAAGTTTTTTTATCTACTCTTTGTAGTTGTTATTTTGGCTAACAATTTAGCTTCATTTTTTTTTTTTGCCATGCATGAATAGAGAGTATGATGAAACTTTTCTTAAGATTTGATAACATAGATCTTTCACTCCTTTAATATTCAATGAGATTGTGGAAATTTTGAGCAAGTTTTCTTCTAATCATTAAGTAACTTTTTTTTTCTTTCATTTTAGAAATCTGTGCAAGGATTTGTTTTTGAAGTGGTTATCTCTTGATGAGTCTTGCTTCACGGTTGAGACTGTTTCTGGTGGCATCACAAATCTTTGTAAGTGTTGCTGTAACTACATACTTTTCTTGCTATGTTCTTTTGCTTAGCTGGGTCTTAGCAACCTTGTTTAAGGGCCTTGCATATCCTATTAGATTTCACTGGTCTGAAAATTCTTGCTTCCTTACTATATTTATCTGTTTACAAATTTAAGCATTAACTGTTTAAATCTTGCAATGCATGCAGTGCTGAAGGTTTCTATAAGAGAAAATAGCGGGAACATGGATTGCGTGACTGTTCGCTTGTATGGCCCAAATACAGATTTAGTGATTGATCGGAAACGAGAATTGCAGGTTGGGCTCAAAAGCTAGGATTTAAAGTAATGCCCTAGTATAATTACAAACCAAGAACCACTTAAAGAAGTAGATACATAAGTTCTTAATCAGATCTATATATAACAAAAAGGAATTCCTTCTCATGGTTACTATCCTTTTAACTCTTTATGTTACTTTTCTAACATAATTCAAGATGGGTTTAACATGTTCTCATCTCAAGTTATTCAAGTTATGCAAATATTTTTTTTTAAGCATCTACTTACCTCAGCTAAGTGCAATTTTAGGCACTACCACATCTCTCAGCAGCAGGATTTGGTGCAAAGTTGCTAGGAATATTTGGGAATGGCATGGTTCAATCATTTCTTGATGCTCGAACACTTTCACCAACAGGTTTGTATATACTTCGATTCCTCGTATAGTTATAGGCTAACAACTGACAATTTAGGCCTTTGATTTTAATGCAACTGTTGGTTCCTTATTTTGCTTGAGAAACTATTCAGACTAATATTTTCAAATTACAATTTCTTTGCTCATATTTGAGAATTTCTCAACTTACTTTCCAATTATAAAGTGTTTCATGTTGGTTAAGTACACTTGTTGGACACAAAGCAGGTATCCAACACGTACAGGAGTTAAAGAGATGGTAGGCTGCTTATACTATTACATAAATATTACATATATATCATTATTTGACACTCTTGAATTATCTCAATCAATGGAAATTAAAGTAATTGTAATTTCAGGTGCACCTTGACTGTAGATACTTGTCTAGGGTATGTTTATGATGTTTTTGTGTTGATATAAATACTTAAAATTACAGTTATTAAAGTATATTAGGTGCAATTAGAACTCTAGTTTTGGATCAACTAAGATTCAAGTCAAGGTTTCAGCACTGTCTATTATACAAACTCCTGTGCATTCCTTATATTGTGAGGCAGTAGACCAAGTGGTAATTGCACCTTCTCTGAAGAGTCAAACTATGCTTGTTGGATTTAGTTTCAATTTTCTCCTTATAGTTTTAATGTCTTGGCTTCCAATTTTTTTTTTTTGGTCTCATTTTTGCAATCTGTAGTTTACAAGTTGTCTCATCCCTCATAATTTCCCCTTCCTATAGTTTATTTTTTTTAATCATTTTTCCTAGAGTGATATGGTTTATAAATTGAGGGGTCAAATATTTAAATCCAAGAAATCATACTTAGAGGGGCAAAGTGCTGAAATGATTGTTCCTTATGTATTTAAGTCTTCCTGTCCATTCTTTGGTGTCAGGGATTTGCTGATGTACACATTAGCATAAGTGCATGCCTTGTAGTTGCATCATGATGAACTAGAGATGTTGTATGTAAATTGCTGCATTCATATTTTTGTTATATAAAAGTGTTCTAATATTTGAGATTTCTAGCATGCTGTTTTTTGAACTAAGTTAATTGCTTCCAGACATGAGCATCCCTGAAATAGCTTCTGAGATAGCTAGACAACTCCACAGGTTCCACATGGTGGCAGTTCCTGGTTCTACAGAACCACAATTATGGAATGATCTGTTGAAGTTTCTGGACAAAGGTTATGTTATTATCTCACCTTTCTAACTTATTTGTGTTGATCAAAGCTATCATGTTGTATTTCCTTGCGTTCCATCCTGACAAAGAGCATTTGTTGCAGCTGCGGCATTAAAATTTGAAGACAGTGGGAAGCAAGCTAGGTATGAATCAATCTCATTCCCAGAAATCCGAGATGAAATTGATAAACTCAAGGTACTATTTCAGAAAATTTGATTATTTGTAGGGTTAATTTTTTATCACCAAATTTTGAGGTTTTAAAAAATCTACCTCTCACTTTCATTTTGAATATGTACATGATTTCACAACAAGTTATACCAATTTCTACTTGAGATATTGAATGACACTTTTTTTTATGAATATTACATCATGCCATATATTGATTCAACAATTTTATACATTATTTAATAAAATAATTAAAACAAGTAGAATTTGATATAATTTGACAGTTTAGTACGCCATTTCTATCTCTAGAGAATCTGATGAGGAGTCAAATGACATATGATATCATGTGAAGATAATACTCTAACAATATTTACTCATACTTTTTTTCTGTGATTGATTCGATATAAAATCGAAAATATGCAATGAATTCGTTAGAAGTGACAGTGTGATAGATATGCTAAAGCTTCGAAGTTTGTGATAGATCTAGTAATTAATTCCTGTTTTTATTGTGAAAAGTGGCTCACATAACTCATAATATCTTTCTTCTACTTGAGATATGCTAACAGGATCTCACTACCCTTCTAAACTCACCTGTTGTCTTTGCCCACAATGATTTGCTTTCTGGGAATCTGATGTTAAATGACAAAGAAGGTGAATATCTTGTACATCTTTTCTCATTTTCATTCACCTGCATTGATGTTCTGAATTATACCTTTATTTTGTCTGGGAGCTCCATGCATTTTTATATTTATGGTGTCTAATATCCCACACGGACAGGGAGACTCTACTTCATTGACTTCGAGTATGGGTCTTACAGTTATAGAGGCTATGATATTGCAAACCACTTCAATGAGTATGCAGGCTTTGACTGTGATTACAGCTTGTAGGTTGCCTTCCTCTGTATTCAACTGATTATTGCTTGAATTATCTTGATAGAGTATTATGTTACTTTTTGCTACCTCTTTCCTGTTGTAACAGGTACCCACAAAAGGAGACACAGTACCATTTCTTCAGGAATTATTTAGAACCCCAGAAACCACATGAGGTATGTGAGTCTGATGGTAGGATTTGCTAGTCTGCAATATACTTGTTGAAAAGGTTAAGATTCATGATTAACTTTGTTTCTCATAGTGGATATACTTCGAGAAAAAAATAGTGTTGAGTATGCTCCATTTATTTTGGAAGCTATATATGCTATACATGACTTGAAGCTTTAGCGTTTCGATTTTTCACCATACATGATCATGTATTTCTGCATGCTTTCCTTTACTGAGATGGTTGTCATCTGCATCTGAAATCTGAAATAGGTTCACAGGCTCTGATTAGTCAGTTTTATTAGATTATAAAATTCCCTCATTAGATTGTGAAGACTCAGATTATATGTTCTCTATTAATTTATTTCTTTTCTTGTCATTGTGTATTTTTATTGTGGAAAATAGTAAAGAAACTGACCTGAAAAATCTATTTCATTAGTGTCATTTCAAACATTGGATGTCTTCAGAGTCCTCATTGAAATTTGAAGAATAACGCTACTATGAATAATAAAGGATCCGGCTTATCGAAATTGTATCTCAATCTTTGCTTTGAGCAGCTCAGCTTAGCTGAATTGTAAAGCTTTGTATTCCGCATTTAAACAATTATTACTGTCTTGTTTGCAGGTGCCTGACGCTGATCTTGAAGCTCTCTTTGTTGAAACCAATACATTTAGGCTTGCATCCCATATTTACTGGGCTCTGTGGGCTATTGTACAGGTACAAACTCCAGGATGCATAAAAGCAAGAAAAAAAAAACTTGTGTCTGCAGGAGACTTTAACTTAATTTCAGAATTTTCAATGTGACAGGCACAGGTATCCTCGATTGATTTTGATTATCTCTCCTACTTCTTTCTTCGCTATAATGAATACAAGAAACAGCGCGAAACATGCTTTTCCATTGCTCGGGAATACCTCTCCAGATCCATCGGAAGTTGAAGTAACGGCGGAGTAATAATTCTTTCTCCCTTGAGATGCTCATGGATGGAGCATAGCGTTTGCAGATTGCTTTTGGTTATTTTTGAGCCGACAAGTATACTTCACGTTCATTCGGAGTGAAGTTGTAAGAGCCAAACTTATGCTGGCCAAGAGCGTTTCTTTTTTAGTACTAATTATCTGTTGAAGCTCCCATCTTGCACTTCTTCAATGCGAGGTAGTGCTTCCTTATTGGTGGGTGTTTAGTACTAAATAGAGATAATTGTATTTCTTCCAAATTAATTGGCTCATTAATTTGAAAATGGACTTTGTTAATCATTTCCTTCCAACTTACAATGCAATTTTAGCTCAACTTGCAATATTGGAATAATAGAAATTTAAAATAACATTAAATTAGAGAAAAATCTCTAATTATAATTTTAATTTTACATGTCGTCCTTAATTATAAAAATTTTATTTCCACTTTCTACATATAAAATTTTATTTGCTTCAACTCCCTCATACAAATATTATTATCTAATTGTCCCTTAGATTTTTTTAGGTACAAAAGATTTAAAAATGAGTATAATTCATCTTAAAGTTAGCACTTTAAATTAGAATTGAGTATATTTTCTGTTAAATTGAGTACGGTTTTTTCATACTTTAATATAATTTTTCCTAAATTTAGCATCACTTAAAGACAATCTAGTATATTTTTCATCCAATTGAGGTGGAAAAAAGAATCGTGCTCAATTTGATAGAAAATATACTAAAATAAGTATAATTCATCTTAAAGTCATCACTTTATACTAGAATCAAGTATATTTTCTATCAAATTATCCGTCATATTTTTATGTACAAATAGTCTAAAAATGAGTATAAATTCTATTAAATTCAGCACTTTAAACTAGTATCGAGTATTTTTTTTATTAAACTGAGCATGACTTTTTTCATGCTTAATATAATTCCTCCTAAATTGTACATCATTTAAAGAAAATCTAGTATATTTTCAACCAATTGAGTATCATTTAAAGAAAATTTAGTATATTTTCTATCCAATGAAAAAAGAATCGTGCTTAATTTGATAGAAAATATATTAGATTTTAATTTAATGTACTAAATTTAAGAGGAATTATACTTATTTTTAAATTTTTTATATTTAAAAATATCAAGAATAATTAGATAAATATATTTGATTAGGGAGTGGAAATACAGATTTTTTATAAGAATTACATGTAAAGTTTTATATATGACTATATGTAAATTTTCCCTTAAAATAAAATATACTTAGAAAAAATCCGGTCCAAGTGCGGTTGGCCTATGTCATATCTGCCCATCTGACGGGTCGTGCAAAGGCCGCCTGGCGGCCTGGGCCGAGGCTTACCAAGGGTTATCTCAAATTTAGTGGACCGGCTTGTAATTTTACTCAATATTTCAGGATTTGGCAACCGCGCAACGCCTAGAGCCTTCCGTCCCTGGTTCGTCAGCCGACGCCGCCGTCCTTCCCTTACCCGCCGAAGCACAAAGAGGGCCACCGCTGCGTCAGCCCTCTCTCTTCCGGATTACTCGCCCATCCGTCTTCCTCCGCTCCCCGGTGGTCGCCCCGATCGCCTGCGACCGCGGCCACCAGATCCGAATCCCTCACGCCCTACTGCACCTCGAGGTGTTCAGACAAGGAGAACAGATCAGATCCAATCCGCTGATACCGGTGGACCCGATCCTACACTCGAACGTAACACTGAACAACTGTTGCGGAAGAGTAGGTTTGTATTGAAGATTTGATGGCTTCGGTGCTGATTATTCTTCTTTACTCCCATTTTGTTGGCAGTTATTGATGGCCTATGACTTTCAGGTCATATCATGGTCGTATCTAGGCTCGCTCTGTTGGGTGTCAGGCTGTTGAAGGAGCCGAGACTTGGTAATGTTAAGGCTTCTTTTTTTATTCAGGGAGTTCTACTTCATGTTGCCGACGTTACTGTTTTTATGGCTAAATCTATTTACTGTCAATTAACCGGAGCTTTCTGATTTCCTGTAAGAGAGATATTGCTGTCTTCAGATAACGGAGCAGGATTTGTTGCTTCTGAAGTTCAAGTTGGCCATCTATGGGTCATGTCTTTCCACAGAGTTATATGCATATGAATTTGTTTAAGGAGTAAATTGAACTATTCAATGTCAGTGTCATATTTTAAATATATGCACATGGGAATGTATAGATTGAGATATGGACTGAGGTAGCCTTGGCATGAACCTTAGCAGATCATTTGGCCAAACACTATATGAGGCAGTATGTTATCAGCTATATAGAATTATAGACTATGCACTTAGCAATATGCTAAGTTGTAAAGTTTTTGACACAATTAGGTGATAAGATACACATATAGTAGCTTTCAAACAACTTTTTGTATATATTTATGTATGTATTTTACTCAGAATACAACAATAAGCGATTATCACTTAATTTGAATTGGTTATTGGACTAAGAATATGACATCAATTTTCACAACCTGCATAAAACCATGCTATATGTTGTTATATAGGTGAAGTTGAATGCAGAACACTAAACCGTTTACAAGCTGTTTTCGTTGACCTTAGAAGTTTGAAATTCAATGTATCTTTGTTGATCCGTAAACATTAGTTATATGTGACACCCCTAATTTTCTCCCACATGATGACGTGAATAAAGAAAGTTTCTAAGCTTAGATGAGTCAGTTACTGGCGACTTAGGCTTAGACATCTTAACAAGTTAATGGGTCAATTAACTTATCCTAATTTCACTTCTAAGTGGGTTATGATAGCATCAAAATGGACCTAATTCTAAGCATGATGAGGTGTTGGAAAGGATTGTCTGTGGAGTGTACAACCACTATTTGAGGATGATTGTGGACTATGAGATTGACTTTGGGTTTTGATGGAGTCAACAGACACCTTAAGCAAGGGAGATTACCCGCCTCACTTTATTTCTACACTGAGTTATGGGCTAATCAAGTTCTATGAGCTTAGGTGAGGTAAGTTACTATTAGTTTTGGCTTAAGAATTTTGGGCCAGCTATTGGGCCTGATATTTGTGATAATTTACGTGTCAATATTTGCCTATCCATTTTATTTTTCTCTTTTAATTATTCTTAGTGTTTGCTTATTTTGATTACATCTGCAAAAACATTGTACTTTAAAAAATATTGTCTATCCTCCACTTGTTCCATTCTATTAAAGGCAATATCTTCTGTTTCAACATTTTCTTTAAGCTTATACGCCTTTCTTATCCACTTTTGCAGCACACAAGGCAAATGGTGTGGGCACACTATGGATCGGCCACAAACTTATAGGTAAGTAATTGACAAGGATAATCGGTTTGTTACTGGTTAGTTAAGTTGCCTATGCTTTCCATCTTTTTTGTGAAGGATTATTTTCAGAATGATGTCTTGATGTTTAATTGCTTGCTAAATGTTGAAAATGATTCTGATCCTAGACTCTCTTGTTTCTCAGGATCAAAGTGTCTTCATTTTGCAGATCAGTTTCATATGTCACGGAACATCTTTACAAATGGGCCTTTCAGCCATTATGGACATGCATTAGTAAGTTCTATTGTTCAATAGAAGTCCACTGAGTGTATGCTATTGTCATTTTTCTCGAAATTGTTAATTTTGTTTGGTCAATTATTGGTCTAGACGGGATTCTGCAGTGCTTTGGTGGAAGGTTGTTTAGGCCCCTGGTCTTAGGTTTCCATCGGGTAGTTAATGACAATTTATGTGTATCAAAATGCCTATACGCGGCTGGTATATAATTCTTGTTTATCCACATACGTGCATGGTTGATAATTTGATACTAAATTTCTTAGTCTATGCTATTATATACGGGTACATGATGCTATTGGTCACATAAAACTGTGTTATCTTTCGGATCCAACAAACTAGTGATACCTGTGAGCTTTTATTTGTCTTGTCTGGGAGTTCCTTTGACTTTGGAATTAGAATATTAAATACTTGTCTTTGATCGACTATTCTTGTGTACTATTTGTAGACTGTACTAGTGAAATTTTGGGCTTTATTATGCTTCTTTTTTTATTGGATTATTTGAATGTTCCTTTTCACTTTAAATTTGGCATCATGAACTCTTGCATCTGAATTGTTTGCAGAATTCATATGCATTCTTATTTGAGATCTAGCTTACTTTGGATTTGTTCCTATCCTTGATCAAATTATTAATATTTCATAATCTGCAGTCTCCACATCCACCCTCTCCCCCTCAGTTTTTATAAAGTTGTTGGGTTCTTGCTTTTACTCGAGACAACTATCTTCTGTTTTAGTCCTAAAATGAGGGCAAATATGTTAAAATAGTAAACACATGTCCAAAGATGATTAATTATTTTGTAGTTGGATAAGTTAAAACTAAAACCTTATTACTTATGAGATATCCTTAAATAGTGTATGATGGCAGCAATCGCAAGTGCAAGACTTAAAGTGAGGGGCAGTTTCATTAAAGCAAACAAATTTAGCTACATAAATCCCTTTTTGAGGAATATATATATTTTTTCTTTTTCGTGGAAGGATGTGGAAAAAACAGTGGCGTATGCTCTATAAACATAAAACAAACTATATATTGACTGGAGTTTCTCATTTAATGGTCTCAATATTTGTTGGACTACATTATCATCTTGTATACGCTATATGATGCTTCTACATTATCATCTTGTAAACACTATATGATGCTTCTGTAGTTTTGGTAACTTGTGTTCTGAGCCTCTTGTGCTCTTTCTTTTTTCCAGATGTAGTTTCTTGATTAACAGCACTCTCCCAGTTGTTTCAAGTTCTCTTATGCTAATTGTTTTTAAAATTGTTGATTTTTTTCATGTCAATTTCCAGAGTAAGCTTTGCTTTTCCAGTGCAGCAAGTGGGTCAGTTGCTGAAGGAGACAATGAAATGGAAGAAAAGTAAGTCCTTGAAGATTTGTTTTTTTTTAACTCTTTGAACTTTGCAAATGGTTCATGGTTGATAATTGTTTTCTCATTTTCTCTGTGAAAGTCAGCTATTCAGAATCAGACCCTTTATGATATTTAAAATCCATGTTTTTCTTGTTGAGTTCTTGGAACTAATGTTGAGATCAAATATTCAGTTTTTTTTTAACCTGTTATTTTTATCAATTTTCTTTTTAGCTAGTCTTAAACTATTGATCCAATGCCAATGATTCTTCCTTAGGACTCGCGATGGTTTGGATATATGCCCTCCTACAGCATAGCATTTTAAGTGCAGAAATGATTATTCTGTTGAATAATTCTATTTCTTTTTTTTACTGCCCAAAATATTCTTCAACTTAAAGTAATTCAATATGATAAAGCTTTCAACGGTAACATAAGATATGTTTCTGTTGTAATATCTGATTTCCTTGAACATCTTTTAAAAGCTCTGAAATTTTAGATAAATATTTTCTCGCTACCATCAATTGATCTTCTGTTTTTTATGCTCTCTTTATGTTTTATTGTGATTATTATCAGTTATTCTGTCGAATGCCTAGGTTTTTTATTCCTGTTATATTATGCTTGGTGTCAATATTTTAAGCATTCTGCTTTTTTATATACACAGTAATTATTAGTATTGGAATTTAGCAAATAAATTTTTGTTGGTCTTATCTTCATTGAGATTCTCTCTCTCTGTATTCTGTTTTTAATCCCTTAATCTACTTAAAAGTTTGATGATACATTTCTCTAGTTTTTGATATCAGTCGTTTGTCTCAGGTGATATTTTATGATTATTGACCGGCCATAAAAGTTATCTTATTCTTCATTACTATTTTCAACCATACAGGATAACTGTAACATTTGTCGACAAGGATGGAGATGAGAAGGTTATTAAGGTTCCTGTTGGAATGTCAATGCTAGAAGCTGCTCATGAGAATGATATTGAACTTGAAGGTTTGTACTAAATTACTAATATAAAAAAGAATAAAATTGGTTGATTTTTTTTCTCAGTTTTTTCCTGATAACTATCCTAATAGTTTTTCCCGCTGCTGATATGTGCCAGTCTTTTCTCCATGTTACATGGGTATGGAACATCGCATCACTTCTTTGGTTATATTTGCATAATATACATCCATATTTTTCTATCATTTTTGTCATTACGATAATTTTTACCATTGGTTTTTTTTTTCATGTTCACAATGAAATGTATTTTTATAATTATCTAGGTATTTTACTAATTCTTTTTTAGGATTAGTTTCTAAATATATCATGAACTTTAAAGCTTGATTCAAATCCAAGCTTTACTTTGTTTCCATTGTATATCCCAACTTTTTGGATATACAATTTTTTCTCTAGAATAAAGGTGATATATACGCTAATTATAGAACTATGATGAATTATACCACTGGACTTTGGAAAAGAGTGATTGATAGGAGAATAAAAGATGAGACCATCATTGGTGAAAATCAATTTGATGTTGTGTTTGTAAGATCAACCATTGATGTATTTTTAACTAGGCAATTAATGGAAAAATATAGAGAAATATTTTTATTGATTTAAATAAGAAATTTATGATAGACTCTCTAGATGATTATTGTGGAGGATTTTGCGAAAGAAAGGAATATCTGGTAATTGTATCAATGTGATAAAAGTTATGCATCATAGTTTTGTTGCAGGTGTTAAAGTTATTGGGGTTTTGACAAATGATGCACAATTTGGCGCTTTATCAACTGGACACTTCATTGGTTTCCAGGTTAATATAAAGAAAAGTGAGGAATAAGTAAGTTAGATGACAAAGTGCAGGAAGTTTTGAATTTATCAAATGAGAAGATAAGGGGTAGTGCACGAAGCTCCCGCCAATTAGTAGTCTTGGGGAAGGGTGGATGATTAAAATTGAGAGAGGCTTTCAATGTCATGTGATGGTGAGGTACACTTTTGTCTAGATGAAAACTTACTAAGAAATTGTCGGAAAATTAGTCATACTTGATGGATCAAAATGAAATGACATGTAGCATATGATGTTGAGATGGATGTGCAACGTTTTTAGGAGGATTATAATGGCATTCGTGCCAGTTATGTGTAACTTCTGTAACTAAGAGATGATAGATTAGTTTGTTTAAAGCATGTTAAGAGATTATTAATAAGTTTCATTGGTAAACAATTTTGAGTGGAATATGAGTGTCAAAGAGGAAGATTATTCCTAGAATGATTGAATGAGATCTAAAGCTAGTTTTACTTGGCTGGAAAGATAGGTGATAGGGAGAGTGAAATGATGTAAAACATCTAAAGCTAGTTTTGTGAGTCTTTCTCTCACCCTCGTCTCTCTCCAATCTTTCTACCCAAGTAAAACCCAACTTAAATGCATGTTAAAAGAGATCTAAATGATGTGTTTCAGTAACAATGTAACCTTGCATGGATCTTAATAGCCAGATAAATTCTGTATGCAACCATGGGACACACAAACAAAGATCACATATAAATCTGCTTGATATGTGGGAGGCTACATAATTCACTTTCCCTCTTCATCCAATATGAAATTTTTTAGTATCATGAGATCTGATCCTTTTCTTTATTTAATGTCATTACAAACTAATGTTATGTTCCCTAATCTGATTTTAGGAGCATGTGAAGCCTCTCTTGCATGTTCAACTTGTCATGTAATCGTCATGGTACGTATGAGATCATCTTGTTCAATATATCTAATAGGATCCTCCAACTCCACTGACTTCCTTGTTTCAGGATGTTAACTACTACAACAAATTGGAAGATCCAACAGACGAAGAAAATGATATGCTTGATCTTGCTTTTGGACTAACTGAGACGTGAGTATATATTCCTCAGTCAAAATTCCTCGTGATAAAACCAATACTAAATGCTGACACCCTCTGCAGGTCACGCCTTGGTTGTCAAATAGTTGCAAAGCCTGAGCTCGATGGGATTCGTCTAGCACTACCAGCGGCTACCCGAAACTTTGCCGTTGATGGATATGTGCCAAAACCACACTAAACACGTACGCTTTCGAGCTAACTGGAATCTTGATCAGTTTTGTAGTTACACCGTGGGAAGAGTCAATTTCAAAAATCAACTTATATCGTATGTATTAACTACTTTACATGTGATTTAGCATTTATTATATTCGTCTATATTTTCTCAGTTTGTTTACTTTGAGGCCTAAAAGCTTGTAAGAAACCTCATTTACTCTGTTGAAGTCACATCTTTTTTGTGTCCTTGGCTACATGATCGTCTCAAATGTCAAACAAGCACACCTCTTTTCTGGCTAAGGAACAAAGGTCACCATCTTCCTTTATTATTAATGCTCTGTTTACATGTAATTGTTACTGATCTACTTTTAAATAGTTTAAAGTCTTACCAAGATAGAATAAAGAAGAGTCTAGCTTTAACAATATTTAATCTAAATGACAAAAAAAAACCTTAATAAAGTTTTTGTTCTTGCTAATTGTTCTTACATCCCTTTATCTTAACACAATGTACACATAACTAGACACACGAGGTCTAATCAATTCCTGAAGAGTCAATGCCAATACACCCTCAGCTGGTCGGTTGTTGGAAACGTTTTTATGTGTGTAAAAAAGAGCAGGTTGTGTGAAAGTTGAACAACTTGCATGCATGTGGGCACCAAACGGTACCTTTTAGAATCCTCCAATCTCCTCTGTCCTCATCTATCACTGGAAAAGGACAGCCACCAAATTGGCCACTTGAGCCGAATTATTACATTGTCAGATCAAATGGCAATTCATTGTCCACCAAATACTGATAAAAATAATCATGGCCGTAAAAATTTGTCGACACAGCAATGCAAAAGCCTTCGATAGATGCATGCATTCATTAGCCAACTGTAGCTGCATAAGGTCTGCACGAGAGAGTAAAGTAATGCTGGCCAATCAAACGTAGATCATTTTGACACTGATTGTACGCCTCCAACGAAACACCCAATCAGGTACAGTTCGCGTGCGCATATGATTGGGACATTGGACCAGTAAATAATTTGTTTTCAGTAAATTGGAAATGTGATTTTTTTTAATAGCATTTTGCATTTTGTGCCCACTCTGGGATCTTCATCTTCCTGTGAATCACTCACTGCACATTATGTAATATCTATCTTGTGACCCTGTATAGGCATGCACGGACCTATCTTTCAGTCAGAATTCAGTTGGTTTGTGCCTTTTTGTTTCTTATTTAAGTTATTGTCCAAGTGGTGGATACGCATCCAAAATTGTGAGAAGTTAGTTCACACTTAGATCGCGAAAGCAAGATCTACTTGCAAGATCTGACCAAGAGGAATGTGATTCACCTGGTAAATTATATTGCTGTATTGCAAGTGTAGATATTGACTTGCTTGAATCGACTCCAACAGAACAGCCATCAAGACATTAATGCAAAAAGCTTGTTGAAAGTTATCCAGATTTGTGAGGTCCTAATATTTTCATGGAAAATTTTATAGTTCTCAAAAGACAAGGAGAGATGGACGCAGTATGAAACATAAACAGAAACAAGGTGTATTTACATTAAGGCAGGCATAACAACTACCGGTAGGTTAGTCCCAATTCAATCCAGAGAAAACAGAAATCATCTGAAAGTTTATTTTAGTCGACGGGTTCAAGGTAACTACTAGTTCACTGCTATACTGAGAAATATAGAGAAGAGGGGAAGATTCACCCAAGAATAAGAGAATGGGGAAACCGAAGAAATTAGAATTTCCAAACAGAGACATCAGCACCATAGGTTGAGGCATCATGTTTAGATGAAACCTTTTGCTTCCTTCCACTCCTTCTCTTGCTGTTATTAATGCCTCCTCTTCCTTTTGATGACTGTCCTACATCATTCAACTGCCAGAGCAAAAGTATTCAACGAATCAGGTACATATTCATCGACACAAGAAAATTGTTTCAAGAAAAGATCAGAGTATGAACACGGACCTGTAGTGATTGAGAGTTTTAGGTAGAACTAACTTATCCGTCTTAAAAACCTTAATTCGTTGGTCTATTGATCTCATTTGGGTCCTAGATATTTTCCTACTAATCCAGATTCTCTATCATATCTTGACAAATAAGTAATGTTATCATCCAGCATGAAAGTAACTGGGAAGTGGGAACCATGACTTCATCAAGCTCAATTGGCATTTAGTTTAGCATATGACCTATGTACGACCACCAAATTTGTCAGGTCAGCTGGATTATCAGACAAGGTGACCAGATAGTTCATAGATGAGGGATTAACTGCCATCTGATCTAACATAATATGATACAAGGAAGACAATAATTGAATCCATGAACACGGGGATGCAGTGACTCACCCCAGCACAGAATCCCGTGGAACTAAATTCCAATCCATCCAAATTTGCCTTTCCAGAATTCACGGAAGAATTGCACCGCTTGTATCCACGATTTGCAAACTGCATCCCTGATCGTGATGTCGAATTATCTCGGGCATTAGTTGAATGAGTCCATGGACCACATAACCCGGAATCCAGATCGTCCTGGAACATCTCCACAAACATCTTCTGCAGCTCCTCAAGGCTATCGTCGCTGCTCTTCTGGTAAAAATTTAGCAGACACAATTAAGCATCCTAAATTACACGAGTTTAGACTAAGAAACCGGAAGAAAAAATTGTCTTACACCAGGTTTTGTTTGGCTCATCATCTGGACTATCTCCCCCAAAAAATCCCCCATCCCCTGCACAGAAAATATTATTAATTGCACGAGAATAATGTGTTTGGAAAATTAGTTGATTATACATTAACAATCTAAACAAACAACACTGTTACAATTAGGAACGTACATATTCGTCATTGTCATCTTCCTTGTCGTAGACGCCCACGTCGTAGAGGAATCTCTTGTTTGAGTCTGAGAGAACTGATCACGCAAACTTCTTTACGAGAGTAGAATTAAGCAAAATTGCAAGTGGAATAGAGAATTTTATTCATTTTATGGTATTATAGTAATTGTTGCAGCAGCTGAGGTGGGATGGAGAGAATGGACAGAAACCAACCAGAGTAGGCATTCTGGATTTCCTGAAACTTCTCTTTCGCTTCCTCCTTGCTCTGAGTGCTCCCGGACGCCGAGCACTTATCTGGATGCCATTTCTGTCGCCCATTCGATTCAAAAATTAACAGTCATCAAAGAGAGAGATCCAGATTTCAAAATCCCGAGAGGACTCAACTTTTACATGTCAAGAAAGTAGAACAAGCAAAGTCTTGGGGAAGAAATAATGTAGCATGCGAGGAAACGAAGGCAAAAACCAAGAAAATAGGATGAGAAAACAAACAAATTTTAATTTTTCTCCTCTGCCTAAATACAGACTCGGAGACAAGTGAAAAGATTTGAATTCGAAAACTCACCATGGCGAGCTTCCTGTACGCATTCCTGACATCGGCTTCGGAACACTCCTTCCTCAGCCCCAAAACCTCGTAGAAATCTCCACTCTTCTCGTCTCCCCCGGACATCGCAGACAGAATACTATAAAAGCCGTCGCCTCCGCCACCTGGAACGCAGGAGCGATCAAAGCCTCTCTATAAACTCGAATCGACACCTCGCAAGCAACAGAGTCAGAGAGGGATGCCGCGTCTAGGAGGAGATAAGGGCGCGACAAGCAAATGCAATATAGGAACCTTGAAGAAAAACTCAGCGCCTAATCTCCTCCGCCACCACCACCACCACCTCCACCGCCGCGGCCGTAGCCCTCCCGGCCGAATTTTCCAAATTCTGTCACCGCTCTCCTTCACGAATTTGTATAACTATTTGCTTCGCCATCACCTCCGCGAGGGCACCAAGATCCGACCATAGATCTGCGGGCGGGCGGAGGAAGTAGATTAACGGCGAAGATCGAAAGAACAGAGATATTTTTGCGGACATCATCCGGAAAGTTCTCTTGGTCCAACCGGCGGGTCCCACGTGTGCTTCACGCGCGGTGAGGAACGGTTCGTGGGATGCATGCAGGAGCAGTTGCGAGTCCAATCATCAATGTCATTGGAGCCCAGCGTTCGGAGGTATCGGTCAAATCAGGATCACTGGGTTTCGTCTGGCAACTGACAAGTATGACCTGGCGTGTAAATCTCGAGAGAACACGTAGGAATGAGATGGCCGTACAGGGGAATTTCTACGTACCCATCACATCATGCTTTCAGATTGCGCATAAATGGACGGTCAGATCACGTCGCACTAAGAAATAAAACCGCCAGCCGGTCCTATCAATATAGAGAAAGATAAATATAAATACATAATTAAAAATATATGGCCGGATTAGGATGCTAACCTCATATAATGACATCCGAGGATTGAACTCTAAACTTTTGGATCACGAAATTATGCGCCCTGCTATGCTACGCGCCCTGGGGACAAACGTCGCGCTAAGAAATAAGCTTGGACGCTTGTTCTGCTGTGTTCATGCGCAAGGGGCCAGGAGCGTCTCTACCCAGTTCACCCAGAAGGAGGCCCATGGGCCGATCTGATAAATGGGCCGTCTTGTACCAAATGATTTTTTATCCTTTTTCTTTTTTTCTTTTTCTTTTTTGTAAAATGGAATCTGCCGGACTTTCCCGCGTAAATGATACATAGAAGCCCTAAACTGACGCTCCGTGCCTTCGCTATTATCTAGAACCCACGCCACGTTCGCATCCCCACCTTCGGACGCCCTAAGCTAAGTTCCATCGTCGGCGATCGGCGGAGAAGGCGACTCCTATTTCAACGAAGGTATGCACCCTGCTCCAACCCATCTTCGCTGCCCCTTTCTGCGCTCTACCTGCTTGTGGCCGTTCGTCGGGGTCGTTAGGATTCTCGATCGCGGTCACTTGTTAACTGAAGTGCCTTCCCACGCCGGTGCCCTAGCATCATTTAGCATACAATTGGGTCGCGCGTCGGCCCCTGCTTCTACGCTGCCTACAGCTACCATTTCCGGCAGAACCATCCCTCCGCTTGTCCCTTCTTCTTTTCCCTTTCCGTGTGTGCCAAACGGCAGCCTCCTTCAACACTTCTCTTCCTCTTCCGTATGAGCAGTAGCCCTCATTGCGTCATACTATATTTGGGTGTTAGCAAAAGCTGCAGCAGCAACTCTCTATTCTTCCCCGTTCCGGCAACATAACATTTTCTTCTCTTACTGCATGTGCAACAGTGATGTTTCTATGTAGTTGTCTTTATAACGCATTGTTTCTGGTATCCTCTTAATCTCTAGCAACTTCCAGGTGATCGGGGAATTTAGACAATCTTATTATGTGTTGCGAGGTTGAGTGTGTTGTGTCATTGTCGATTTTTTTTAATATTTTAAAGGTTTGGGGCTATAGTTGTTGAGGTACAAGTTTGATCGAATAAACCTAAAAGATGTATGGTTTGTAAAGAGCAGGGTTATGCGAGCAACATTAAACCTGTTTCAAGAAGCAGTGTTTGGTTCTACTAGGTATTTGAGTTGGTGATTGTGTTTGTCTCTATATACTTAGCCTTCCAGGGAATCTTAATGCTATCTTGTTAACTCTCTGCATTATTTTGCCCATATTTTCTCAGTTGAACTTTATGACACGTTCATTTCCTTAGGTTTGCACATGGTGGACATAGGGCATAACATAACAATGGATGATATCTGTAGAATGTGACGGCTATTGCAGATGAGGCCTTTGGACTGATAGGCAATCGTTGGACATACTTGACCATGCCATTTATTATTGTATTCCTTTTTTAACTAATTTAATTGACTTTTTTGATGCATAATTAGCATGTTTAAAACAAAGTGTATTCAAATCAACCAAGTTAGTGATTTCTATCAGCAATGACATATCTTTCTTGTTTCAGTTAGAAACTACTCAAATTCCACAATTTAGGTCAAAATTACGGCTGCTTCAACAAAATTTAGTTTATAATCACTATGAAGGCCAGTGGTCGGTGGAGAGGAAGGTCCGGTGTTGCTAGAAATTCAGCAAAGCAAAATCTCCATCTGAACCATGAGGAACTGCTTGAGCGCAAGTTGGGGTTTGATCTCTATACTGAAGGTGATAAGAAGCTTGGTTGGTTACTCACATTTTCACCAGTAAGAATAATTCCTTCATCTTTGTTTAGCTATGTTGATTATTAACCACTATCTCAGTCGTATCAAATTAGTTCTTTTCTTTCTCGATTAATTTGTCACCCAACTTTGGCTTTCTTACAGTCATCATGGGAGGATCAAGAAACTAACAAGATGTACAGCTGCGTGGATCTTTACTTTGTTTCTCAGGTTAGTTCCATCTAAATTACTCCTGCTGATGATCTTGTTAGGCTGAAAATCTTTTAGGTTATTGTTTTTGCCTGTCATGAATGTTGCAATGCTTTTCTTTTTCCCTTTTCTGCAGGATGGATCTACCTTTAAAGTGAAACATAAATTTCCACCTTATTTCTATGCTGCCACCAAGGTGGGTGCATTACTTGTGTAATCTTATTTCAAAATGGAGTTTTTGAATTGTTAGCTTTATGGATTATAAGACAAATGGTTACTTGGATCCATTCTACTTTTTGTATAATTTCTTTTAAAGATAAAAGAACACATTTTTATTCGGTTGCAACTTTGCAGCATAAGATGGAGTTTGAAATTGAGGCATATCTTAAGCGAAGATATGAAGGAGAAATTGCTGATATTGTCATAGTGGAGAAAGAGGATTTGGATTTAGTAAGCTAACAGTTTTCACATGTTTGGCAGTTTGCCTCTTTTTTTTTCCATTTGTGATAATGAACCTTCTGGAAGAAGTGATAATTTATGGTTTTGAAATGTCCACTATTGGTTCCTTTAATTTCTCTATTAGACGCGTTCATGCTTCTATTTTAGCTATTGTTTCTTTAGATGTTTTACCTAAAAAAATTATCATTTCTTCCTATTCTCTCTATGTATGTTGTCACTTGTGCATTGTTTTTATTGACAAGCTGGGTTACAAATCATGCTAGGCCTATTTAGCTAAGCATGCTAGGATTGATTGTTTGCCCTATTCTCGATACAAGGAAAAGTAGCTTGGATGAGGTCTTTCATGCTGTACTTTTTTATTGGCAATAATAATTATCTGACCCAGCTGTGATCGAGGGAGGAGTGAGGGACTGTGAGACGGAGAAAAGTATATCAGGAGATGGGAGTTGCTCATCAATGGCTTCTGTTGGGGTCACACTTGTGCATGCGAGCGGGGGTTGAGGCAAGATGACGATGACACATAGCAAAGGGAGAAGAAGCTTCCGAGTGGAATGTCGGAAAGAGAAGGGAGAATGATAATATGATATCAATAATGCTAGCATCCCAAAACTCCACTAAGTCTAACCAAACTTGACTGAAGTCATCTTTCCCAACCAAAACTTAATTCAGCCCTTAATTGATCAAAATTTATCCAAATTGAGCCTAATTTAGACTCACTCCTAACCACAATGCCCACCTGATGGACTCATTAAAGCTGAATTTGGGCTTTAATTATGCTAATTACCATCAATAATTGTTTGGTTCAACTTTAACAATATTAACCTATCTCAAACTTAAACCCTAACTTATAATTGTCCTCCAATCACTAACAATCCATCTCAAATAAATTTAATGCAATCTCAAAATTAACCATCACACCATAATTACCCTCAATTGTTGTTAATTCTAATAATTTACCCTTACTCAAATTTAGGGTTTTAATATATCCTGTTTTTATTGCATATATTGATGAATAAATGAAATCCATTTATCATTTGAGTCAAACTCATAGGGGCTTGGTATGACCAAATTACGAGTAGTGCTACATGCTCAAACCACTGGGCTTGGTACAAATACCCCTATGAGGATAATGTTAATCCACGTTCAAAGTCTAAAAGGAATAAATGTAGTCTAACACCTAACAAGACTATGATGGCATGAAAAAGGTTATGAATTTGGTCGTCACTTATTGCTTTAGCTTGTATGGAGGTAACCTAACTAATCTTGATTATGAAAAAACTGCCAGACAATACAAGGATATAATCTTGTCAATGAATCTAAATCTTTTTTTTTTCCTTTCACTTATCTTCTTAATGCTCGAGTGTCAAATTATGTCAATTATTATATTTATTATCTGATTAGGTGTATCTGGCTCTAATAAAATGACACTTTTTTATCCAGAAAAACCATCTTTCTGGTTTGCGCAGGTCGTATTTGAAGCTTAGCTTTGATACGGTCCAGCAACTGATGCGTGTAAAGAATGATCTTATGCATGTGGCTGAAAGGAATAAGTCAAAATTAGATGCTTCAGAAGCATTTGAAACCATATTTATTGGTGAAAGGTAGAACTTAATAACGTTGATATGCCATTTATATAAAACTGAAGTTCTCATTTTGTGTCCATCTGCTTCCTTCTCCTTTTGCATAAGTTTGTCATTTTTTTTAATTGAAAAAATTGACTTACTACATTGTTTTTTGGCACCTGCATCTTCATCTGCTCCACTTAAAATTTGTTGATTTTATCATCACTTTCAGTAAGGAAAGATCACAAGATCTGTTGGACTGCATTATTGACCTTCGTGAATACGACGTTCCATATCATGTACGTTATGCTATTGATAATGGTAGGTTGTGTTTCTATGCTTATTCTTTTCTCTTTTTGTAATCAATTGTTCAATCTCTTTCTTATTGTAGATATATAATGCCAAATGGTGGCTACTTTTGCAGATGTTAGATGTGGTCAATGGTATGATATATCTGTGTCAAGTGATGGTATTTTACTTGAGAAAAGGGCTGATCTTCTTCAACGTGCAGAAGTTCATGTTTGTGCATTTGATATTGAAACTACAAAACTGCCTTTGAAATTTCCTGACGCTGAGCATGATCTCATAATGATGATATCCTACATGATAGACGGACAAGGTTTCTTGATAATCAACCGAGAGGTAACAACCACATTTCACATTTATTGTGGTTAAGAAAATAGAAATATAGATGTGAACGTTTTGTAAATTTATTATTATTATTATTATTATTATTATTATTATTATTATTATTATTTTTATTTTATTTTTTTAAAAAAGTGATTATCCACTCAAACATAATGCAGTAGTAGATTTTGTATTTATATTCTGTCAATGTTAAGATTTCAAAAATATAACCGTGCTTAAGTCAGCCCTACTACCAGTCAAACATGAAATAATCATGTCAATGAAATGTTGTGTCTCTTCTATCAACTTCTTGAACAGATATTGAATTTGAGTCATTACTTATGTGTTTCTATTCGTCCAATTTTTCACAAATTAGCATGAGCAGACATCATATTCTTCTGTACAAACTACAAAGTGCATGCTTTTCCTTAAAAAACCTTCATTTGTCAAACTAGCGACTAAGAAATCACAAATACGATTAAAAAGTTGAAATAAGCCATGTCCTGAAGCGCTACATATTGATAATTTATGCCTCCAAGTAAACTATTTAATGAATGAGATGATCCAAATTTTGTGAGCACTACATTGAGATTTTTTTTCTTAAACATTACAGTTTCTTCAAAGAGATTCCCTAAGAGTGACTTTTTCTTTGATATTCTTTCATGCTTGCAATCTGCTATTAACTGGAGTTTCATATATTGCAACTAACTTGCTGTATAAATTTATAGCTGTTGGTGGTCTTTGTTGAAAATTTCAACCTAAAATTGAGGTTTATATGAATTTTTAAATCCAAGACTTTCATCCTCATTCTCACTTGCCAAACTTAGATTGTTTTTAAATTAAAAATCTGCATAATTATGTACTTGCCTCCTTTTTTTGTTTCTGGATGATTCATTAGTTTGGTTGCTATGTTTTTTGGGTCATGTAGCCACACATTTGCCTGGCCTGGCTGGCTACTCGTCTTTCATGCTTGTCACATATGGCTTTCAGCAGAAATACAATACTGTTTGTATTGCATATATGGTTTGTATTTGATATGTTAGAAATCAGAAAGTTTGTATTTTATAAAGATTGATTGATGAATTAAGTCTCCAAAAGAATTGCAAACTATTTTCAGAACTTCATCTATTTCTGTCAAAATTCATTATTTCATTGTAATCTAGTTAGTTACTTAGCACTTATATACTCACACTTGAACTGGAGAGTGCATGTGTAACACCAGATATAAGTTACATAATGCAGCATGATAGTCTGAACATCAATAATTAATGTTCTTCTTTGTGAATATTCAATATCTCTTTTTATTAGGTATAAATAATTTTTTTTTTTGCCTTGTGCATACTGTGGCTCACCCTGATAGTGTGTTGGTGAGGATATTGAAGATCTGGAGTATACTCCAAAACCAGAATTTGAAGGCTGCTTCAAAGTTAAAAATGTGAAAAACGAGGTATCTAAGTGCAAGTTCTTTAATTTGGTTGCCATAATTGTCCTTGCATATTAAGGCCCATCGGCTTCTTTGATTTTGTTGGCATTTCAGAAAGAACTTTTAAAAACATGGTTTGCACATATGCAAGAGATTAAGCCAAGCGTATATGTTACTTACAATGGTGATTTTTTTGATTGGCCATTCCTAGAGACAAGAGCCTCTCATAATGGTATTAAGATGAACGAGGTACGTGCAGCATATTCCTTCTGTTTATTATAATTAATGTATTTGAGATGTGTTTTTTTTCTTGATCTTGTGAGATGTGCCTTTTTATTAGTCCATATGTGGATACCAAAATCAAAGGCTCATCCTCATAATCCACAACACAAGCACATAGCGCAAGATAGTATGCACCACCAATCCTCAATTATTCCAAACCTATCTATATCTTGACAATTTACTCGACTGTGCATCTACACAGAACACTGCAAGTCTGCAAGACAAAATCACCATACTACTTTGTCATCCCATATATAATATTGATAAGATTCAACCACATGATATGGAGGTCTACTCAATAATTAAATTCAGTTTTTTCTTGTCCATCCTATTGCACGATCAAATAGCCCAAAAAATGAAGAGACACCAAATTCAACTAATCCCGCTTGTGGATGGATCACTTGATTACACTGGCAATCATATGGACTCACTACACCTAGATTAAAAAAACCACCTACAATTTTTTGACCAACTAATTTCCTAATAGTTTGTAAGTTTATTTCATGTCAAAGCAACTTACATTTGTTATTTCAGAATGATTTGACCAACACCACATTTTACAGGTAGAATATGGCAGGCAATATGCTAATGCTCTCACATTTTTTTTCCTTTGCTCTTTTTGTCACAATAGCTTTGATTTCATATGAACAATGATTGATAGAAATTAAGTTCAATGTTGCTATTGTCATTTGACATCTTTTCTTATTATATAATGAATTTGCTCTATCAGGAAATTGGTTTCCAGTGTGACAACCATCAAGGGGAATGTCGTTCCAAATTTTTGTGTCATCTTGACTGTTTTGCTTGGGTCATACGTGACAGTTACCTTCCTCAAGGAAGCCAAGGTCTTAAGGTGATGTAAATCAAATTGGATCTAATTATTTAAAGGCTAGAGTTTCTATTGTTTGTTAAACTCAAGGCGCGTGATAATCTCCTGTACTTCTCTATATTCTACGCTCACTTGTTTTACTTGGTGTTTATATATACTTTAGGCACTATAATGGTAAGTAGTATTAAGGAATAAGGATTATTGATAAAATTTTCCCTTTTCGTTCCCACTGATAATCTCATGAAGCACAATGTAAACAAAAGACATGCTATGCACTGTTAATACAAAAACCTGCATTTAGTTGTGTTCTGTTACTTCTGTATATGTTCATCCTCTCCATGTTTCCATGTACAACTGTTTTCTATCTTGTTTCTTAGATTTTAAAAAGAAATATCTTAACTAGATAATAACTTGTCATACTATCTTCAAAATTATCTGTCACTTTAGTTGGTAAGAGCTTTGGAAATTGTTGTCAAGGTCTTGAATTCAAATCCTCTTTTCATCACTTGGTCGGGATTTATCCCTTCTGTTTGTAAAAAGGCTTGTCTACTAGCTTAGATGCTGAGCATTGAGTTCTATGCTTTCTTGTTAGTTGAAGACACTTTAATCTTTAGCTCAGTTTGAATTAGAAATAACATTTATATGGGTTTCTAGCATCACTGGAGTTAGTAATATGGAACTTACTTTTACCTCACTTATGTTAGCATATAAACTTATTTGTTTAATGGGATATGAATTGAAAGAATTGGCTGTGTATTTCTGAAACTATAATTTCGCCTTTTCACTTTATTGTGTACTGAAGGCACAACATTTTGAGTAATAGCTGTTCTTACTTTGACGTTAGTTGTTGATCTTGTTAGCTAAATAAACTCCACTTTTCTGGCTGAAAGTTGATTCCCTTCTGTAACCTCTTTACTATTAACAAACAGGTTTGAACTTTACTCATATTTCTTCCATTCACCAGGCTGTCACAAAGTCTAAATTGGGTTACAATCCGTTGGAAGTAAATCCAGAGGACATGGTTCGTTTCGCGGTGGAACAACCTCAGGTATCCTGGACTATTATCCTAATATAACTTCATATCTTGCTCAAAATTGATGGTTGGAGAATTGACTTGAGTAAGCAATTTTTAATGTGTTTAATAAGGTGCTGATATTATAGGAAATGTTTACCGTCATGCATCATTTAATTGGCTGAACATTTTTTCTGGTCAAACTAGAAAGTAACAAATCTGCAATTTTTTGTTTATTTTAGCAAAATGCTAATCCAAGGAAAGAAAGGATAAGTAATAAACTCTGCAGTGTTTTGTTTATAGCAAGATGCTAAGGACAAGAAACAAATAAGAGAGATGGGAAAGGCAACTCTGCAAGGTTTCTTTTCTTTTTCTTTTAGAAAATAGAACAAAACACTTAAATAACTAAGAAAACCAGAATTTTTCTATGCTTATTAATCAAATTTTCCATCTTATTCTTGTTCATATTCTTTACATTCTGGTTTTGTGTCTCTTTGTTGTTCTCTCAGATGATGGCTTCATATTCTGTGTCTGATGCTGTTGCAACATATTATCTATACATGACATATGTTCATCCATTTATATTCTCTCTTGCAACTATAATTCCTATGCCCCCAGATGAAGTCCTTCGAAAAGGAAGTGGAACACTTTGTGAAATGCTACTTATGGTACAGGTAAGGCTATTATTTGTTTGTTTGTTCTCACTACAAATGTTGTCTAACTGTGCTGTATCTGTTCTACATATAGTTGAACCTTATCTAATTCCTAAATTCTTGTCAATTGAAATGATTATTGTTCTGGTTCAGCTAATCTTTTCCTCTTTTGTCATTTTGATTGCTTTTATGCCACAACAGGTAGTGTATTAAGGAAGACATGAATTGTGTTTCTATTTTTATCTGAAATAAATTTCACAAATGTATTGGAGAATATGGTGGAAGCCTGGCCTTGTCTAGCAAAGTGTTTTTTTTTAATGAACGTGTTTCCTCTGAAAAGTTATTTTGTTATCATTGGCCAATTTTTAAATGCAACTTTTTTATGCCTTTAACATATGCCCTATTAGATTTGTGATTTTTTAAAATTAAAGTACTTGCATTAGACTTTCTGGAAACTTTGTGTTCATGGTCTTAGTTCAGGTTAAAAATGAATATTTTGTAACCGTATCATTATGTTTTTGTTGCCTTTGCTTGTTGCTAATCTGACATTACAATTCTTTCCCTATATGCAGGCTCACAAGGCAAATGTTATTTGCCCTAACAAACACCAGTCAGACTCTGAGAAATTCTATAAGAACCGTCTTCTAGAATGTGAGACATATATTGGTGGCCATGTTGAATGTCTTGAAAGCGGTGTCTTTAGATCAGATATTCCTATCAAGTTTCAGTTTGATCCATCTGCCTATGAGGTACATCTTCAGCTCTATTTGCTCATGTAGCAATGATGAATAGCAGCATCCTAGGTGATATTCATCTACCCTAAGGATATGGAGTGTTACAAATGGACCTCTACAGCTTAATATTTACATATGAGCCCAATTAGCCCATAATACTCTCCCTCAAGCTGGTTTGTATATATCATAGAAACCTAGCTTGTTTCAAATATAATCAACTTTGTCATCTTGACAATTTGATCAATTAATCTGTTAGCTGATCAAAGAACCACTCAATCTCTTCCTCTCCCATTCGCTACGATCCGCCAAGAGTGAAGATGTTGCAAGATCGAATTGCTATGTTGGTGGTTGCTATGATCAAATAAACTTGTCTCCCTAGCCCCAACATCACAAGAGTTGAGGTGCCGGCTTTAATATCACGTGAAAATCTAAGGTAGTCTAGTCCAACCTGAATTGGCAAGCGAGATAGGTGGATGCCACTAATATTTAAGCATGCCTGTAAAGGCCTAACTAAGCCATATGGCACCAAATGAAGAGGTGCTTTGGCTCTCTTTAAAAAATCATATATATGATTGTGAGGCTTCTTTTGTGGCTCATTTTCTATATAGTGAGTTGCAGATTACTTTTCGAGTTCCTTTGATTATTTTTTTGGTTTAATGATTTTGTAAACATTTTTTAAAGCTTGTTTTTTTCCTTTGTACAATTAGCATGCCCTTATCAATAATATTAGATTTATAAAACTTGTATTAGTATCTTATACAAAAGTTGCCGTTCAATTCAATTCCAAGCTTAAACAGATGTGCATACCTTCTATTCTGCTCAATATCTAGTAAGTAGTAACTATGAAACTTTATTATCAAGAATTTTTTGATATACTTAATGGCCATGATTTATGTTATATGTTCTAAGATATTTTGGAATGATACAGTGTCAGTGTTCAAGTGTCATTGTGGGTGTTGACAAGAAGACAGAGTTGTCTTAAACCCTACATGAACTCATCATCTATTGTGTTTTGTTGACTATGACCATCCACAGCTTGATTCATAGTCCTCATGTGTTGCCATCACAATAGATATGATTTCCAAGTTATCTCTTTGGCATAGCTATCTCCTGCATCTTTTGGAAGGATTGGGGAACTCATTATTGCCCACTTGCACACACAGAAACTCGTGGAAGAATCCAGAGACCATGATCCTATACTAGACATCTTTTTTGTACTAGCCGGTGGTGGAATGAATCTTCAGCAGCACAACTTGATATTTTTGAACCATTATTTATTTTCCAATTAATAATCCTTTATTTTAGTGTGGAAGGATTCTATAGAGATTAGACATCTAGGATAGTGACGTAAAACACATTGCTTGCATTATATCAAGTTTTTTTCCTACTCTGATGTAAATGCTAATAAAACACATTTAAATAGGAAAGAGGATACTAACATGTAGATTGTAATGATTGATTATTCTACAAATTCCATAGTAGAAGAAAAAGGAGAGATATAGGAAACCAACCGAATAATTTTTTTTATTTGGTTAGTCAATATCCCTAATTTGTTATATTGTTGGGATCTTTATACTTGGATATCCAGACTGAGAATAAATTTAATTCATTTATGGAAAAATTGAATAAGAAAATTGTACCAGTTTAAATGTGGCAATTTAATTGTATTAGTCTTTAAGGTGACGTTTGGTTCTTTCCTAGGAATGAGAATCATAGTATTGTGGAATGAGATTGGGTATGAGCATGGATATCACTCTTAAAAATAATGTTTGGTTAGTTGAATATTTTCTATCAGAATAAATTATTATATTTTTTACCCTTAAAAAAAATTTAGATGGAAGAGAAAATTGAATGTGAGAGAAAAATATAATGAGAGAGAAAATGTGATGGGAAAGAATGAAGAGAGGGAAAGTGTGATGAGAGACAATGAGGAAAGAGAGTGTGATGGGAGAGAGCATGATGAGAGAGGATGGGGAGAG
>JBBMJZ010398426.1:0-13643 GCA_037833815.1 Zingiber zerumbet
AGTTCAAATACCACTAGTTAGGGCACCGCGTCAACCCTCGCCGCGTAAGGGTCCTTGCTTGTAGGTGCATTCAAGAAAGACGTCCCAGTCATCTCTCCGTCACCTTCAGCGACAACTCGTCCGACCTTTGTCTGACTCAGATTTTGGAGGATCAGCAACAATACATGATTTGATAATTTTCAAATAATGTACATGAATTGGATATTTGGTAAAGTTAGCTATGTGGTTCGATAAAACAGATGAAGATGATATTGTTCAGCCAAATGATTTAGTATATTGGTCTCGTGATAAAATATTGATAATAAATGGAGAATATTTTACCTAAGCAACACTTACTCATCTATATCGATTAGTGATGGCTCATTTGATATATGATTTCCCTTTGATATCACTGCCACATATGTGCTGACTTATGGTTTACCCGTTATAGAGAATATAACGGCAGGAACCTTGTACTCGCGTCTCCGATATGATAATCATTCAAAACCTCCACAGGACCAGGACTCAAGAACCCTAATTCCGTTCGTTTTCCTTGTACCTCACATCTGTTCGAGAAAACCCCAAGGCGAAATGCTCTTGAATCGCATCCTTGTCAAACCCTACCGTTGCGGCTGCGATGTCCTTCCGCTCCAGAAGCTCCTCCTTTCTACTGGGCACGATGCGATTGAAGCAGACGCGGCAGCAGCGGCCAACGCCGACAGCATCAATACCGTCTTCCACATCATCATCAACTCCTCCTCCATCGATTTGATGGAAAGGTCTCTTGAGCAGTCAAAAGTCTTCCTTTCCAATGATCTCATCGATGGCGTCCTCAAAAGATTTCGTTTCGGTCACGGGAACCCCTCCCGGGCTCTGGAGTTCTTCGAGCTTACCGGCAAACGCAAAGGGTTCTTCCACACCGGCTCCTCTTATGACACCATGCTCTATATCCTGGGTCGGAGCCGGAGATTTGAGGACGCATGGAACCTGCTCGTCGAGATGCGGCAGAAAGATCAGACCTTGATCACCGCCTGCACCATTCAAATCGTCCTTGGGCGGATTGCCAAGGTTTGTTCCGTCCGGGAGACGGTTGAGTGCTTCCGCAAGTTTCGTAGACTCTCCATTGAGTTCGATACCAATTGTTTCAATGCTCTTTTGAGGGCCCTGTGCCAGGAGAAGAGCATGGTCGATGCCCGAAATGTGTATCATAGCCTGAAACACGATTTTCGGCCTAACATTCAGACATTTAACATATTGTTGTCAGGTTGGAAGTCAACTGAGGAGGCTGAAGGATTCTTCAGGGAGATGGCTGAGATTGGGGTGAAGCCGGATTTGGTTTCATACAATTGCATGGTAGATGTCTATTGTAAGAACCGTGATGTGGAGAAAGCATATAAGACGATAGATAAGATGAGGGAAGAGGAGATCTACCCTGATGTGATCACATATACTAGTTTGATTGGTGGATTAGGATTGGTAGGTCAACCTGATAAAGCTAAAGATGTTCTAAAGGAAATGAGAGAGTATGGATGTTACCCTGATGTTGCTGCATACAATGCATCTATTCGAAATTTCTGCATTGCAAAAAGGCTTGGGGATGCCTTTTCTTTGATGACTGAGATGACTGAGAGAGGTTTATCTCCAAATGCCACAAGCTATAATCTATTCTTCAGGTTCTTCTATTGGGCTAATGACCTAGGGAATTCCTGGAAGCTTTACAAGCGGATGAAGATAAATGGATGCTTGCCTAACACGCAGTCTTGCATGTTTCTCATAAGGTTATTCCGCCGGCAGGAGAATGTGGAAATGGCTCTTGAGCTTTGGAATGATATGGTGAATCACGGTTTTGGTTCATTCACGTTGGTCTCTGATGTATTGATTGATCTACTATGCGACACAGGAAAAATAGATGAGGCTGAGCAGTGCTTCATTCAGATGGTTGAGAAAGGGCAGAAGCCAAGCAATTTGTCCTTTCGAAGGATTAAGGTTTTGATGGAACTGACAAACAGGAAAGATTCTATAATGAATCTATCAAACAAGATGGCCATGTTCGAACCACATGGACTTGAAAGAATTGATGTGCCCAACCTCTGTTAATTATGTGACTTAGGATCTGTCACTTTGTACTCTGGTTAAAAGTCATCAGTTGCCTAGGATCAAGCGTTGGAGAAGTAACCACTCAATATTTAGTGACAATCACAATTTGAAAGAAAAATTGCTTTTGATACCTTAATTATTGATCAGTGAAATTCTTGAAAGTGTGATGCAGTTAGGTACAGAGCTATACTTGATCTGAGGCTCCAACATCCTTCCGATCATTTGAATTCTTGTACTAGGACAATTTATGCCAATGTAAACATGTTCATGAAAGAAGATGCTTCAACTTCAAGCAAAAGGGGCATGAAGCCAAAAGGTTTTCTCCAGTTAGCATGGGTCTCTGGTATTGAGTTTTTCTCCACTCTTTACCAGCCTACGGTTATTGTTTAATAAGAATTATGGCACTTCAATATTCTAAAAGATAGATGAATTTACCTTTTTGGTTAGATTTTACAGAACTTTGATCTGACATAGTGCAGCTTGTGCAAAATGTTGTACTAAGTCATTTAATGGAGACTATTTTTAACATATATAATTATGTATTGATAGGTTGAGAAAAATTGTATAATCTAGGTCAACTTGGCGTTCGTTTATGATGCACTCTCGTGGGCTAGAAACAAGCGCTTTCTCAGTTGTGGTTGATCTATAACAGTATTCTCTGTCACACCCTCCAAAGTATTCAATATTTTTTGTGGAAATGAAGGTCGAAAGCCTAGCTCTTATCTGTATCATAAATAGGAAAATACATAGTTGTTAAAATAGAGCAAGGATAGTTTTGATAAGCATGTTGCTGTGACACGATTTCAATGAAATTAATTACCGAACCCTTAACTACACTAATGTAGTATAGGGAATGGCCAGATCGTCTCTCATAGGAATGTAGATGGTGAATTCAATGGGGTTTTAGGATTTTTATGTTCGAAATGAAGGTTTTTTTAAGGGAAAATTTGCATGCAGTCTTTATTAATAAATAAAATTTTACATGCAGTCTCTATTGAAAAAAAAATCTTTGTTTTCACTTCCTAGGCAAATATATTTACCTAATTGTCTCTAATATTTTAAGTATAAAAAGTCTAAAAATCAGTATAGTTCCTCTTAAATTCAGTACATTAAACTAAAATCTAGTATATTTTCTATGAAATTGAGCACGATACTTTTTTCAGACGGAAAATATACTAGATTTTTTTTAAATGATGTTGAATTTAGGAGGAATTATATTAAGCAGGAAAAAAGTTGTGCTCAATTTAATAGAAAATATACTTGATTCTAGTTTAAATTGTTGAATTTAATAGAAATTATACTCATTTTTAGACCATTTGTACATAAAAAATATAAAGACAATTTTAATAGAAAATATACTCGATTCTAGTATAAATTGCTGACTTTAAGAGGAATTATACTCATTTTAGTTTATTTTCTATTAAATTGAGCACGATTCTTTTTCTACCTCAATTGGATGAAAAATATATTGGATTTTCTTTAAATGATACTCAATTGAATAGAAAATATATTAGATTTTCTTTAAATGATGCTGAATTTAGAAGGAATTATATTAAAGCAGGAAAAAAGTTATGCTCAATTTTATAAAAAATATACTCGATTCTAGTGTAAAGTGCTCAATTTTGAACCTTTTGTACGTGACCTTTTGGTCACAAAACAACAACTTTACCGTTGTGTCAAGGCTCCCCTTCTAATTGGGAACTACATGCAAAATTAAGAGTTATGATATAGGGAGCGACTTTTTAACGCGACACAGCACCGCGACCGAGTTGGCAGCCTTCGTGGCATCCTCCACGACAGCACTCTCTCTCCCTCGCGACAAAGCCTTCGCGTCAAGTTTTTCGGCCGAAAATCCCCTGCCCTAACTCCATCCTCCACCAGCAGAAGTCTCCAACCGAAGGCTTTGTCCTAACTTCTCCACCCTCGCGTTCTCTCTTCCGTTACCCACCCTCGCGTTCTCCCTTCCGTTCTCCACCCTCGCGTTTTCGAAGAGAGCCACGAAGCCCTAACTTCTGCGGCGCATCGTCTTCCCTGCAAGTGGACGGCTCGCCTTCTCGCGACGCAGCCTTCGCGCCTTCTCGCGACGCAGCCTTCGCGTCAAAATTTTTGGCCGCATCCCCTTCGTGCCCTAAATCCCTTCTGCGGCCGCAGTCTCCAACCTCGCGACGCCCTTCCATTCTCCACCCTCGTGTTCTCAAAGAGAGGCACGAAGCCCTATCTTCTGCGGCCACTCAGTCTTCCCTGCAAGTCGAGCAAGCCGACGGCTCCCCTTCTCGAAGATTGGAGCGAAGCAGCAACCCAGTTCTCCCCCCTTGCGTTCTCGAACAAGGAGTCAAGCCCTAACTTCTTCGGCCGCAACCTCTTCTTCATCCCTGGTAAGCTTCTTGAGTGTGTTCTCTTTTCTCTTTTCTCGAGAGGAACGCGAGAGCCTCTCTCTCTCCGGATATCGGACGCCGTCCGCTTGCTCGACCTCGCCCCTGACCTCCAGGCCAAGGGGGACTGCTCCAGAGCCCTAGACTACTTCACTCTGGTAATTCTTTTGTTTTCCTGCTATGTGCCCCTTCTGCTTTAGAGCCCTAGACTACTTGAAGTGAATTCAAGTATATTTAAGGCTATTTATAATTTTAGAGTAAAAACACAAATAGATTTGGAGAAAGCAAGAACTGACCCATCTATAGGATTTTCAGTCTCCCAATACCTCAACATTCATCCTCAGTCTCTCAAGGTTTTAGAGTGTTTTTTTTTGTTAAAACCTATAGCCTTGTTGTGTATGACTGATATGATCTATAAAACAGACCATGAAAAATTCTTATTTTAGGTGTATATGAACCAGCACCAGATGTTTGACTGTTTGTCCATTTAATTCTCGATAGAATCTACTTGTTCAAAGAGCTGCAGTTGCAAACTGTTTGATTTCAGCAGCTCTTCTTCTCTGTGATAAATCAGTGGCATTTTCTGTTTCAAATTTTGCAATCTTGACGAATGTCAAGCCTAGTTCACCCAATGTGTCTCCAATATCCTGCTGTGCTTTGACAAGTACCTCAGCCTGCAGAATAAAACAATTTATATTACTCAAGAATTTGCAAATATGGCCACATGCATGTGATACATCAGATATCAGATAGACACCAATGCACAAGTAGTTCTCACGTTTTTTAATCAAACCAAAGAAACATCTCAATATCAAAATGAAAGGGCATTGGTAAAGGATTTTAAGATTTCTTTTAAGGAAAATTTAAACTTGCATCTCCAAAGAAGCTTATGTGAGCTAAAATGTCTGATCAGACCAATATTTTTCACATTTGAAAACAAATTCCAAAACTCAACCCAAGAATCAATCTTAAAATGATATTTAATTTTCAAGTTGATTCTGCTTTTCAGGTCAAACTAGTTTTCTGACCTTTGTATTTAACTATATATGGTAATCAAGAAAAGGATATTTTTTATAAAAATTGGTTAAATAATTAAAGATAATTCCTTCAACACAATGTTTGCCAACAAAAAATGTTTGGGTTGGAAACTAGATAGTCCCACTATAAGCAATCATTACATATTTCCTCGGCAATCTACATAAACTGAAATTAAAACATCAGATGACCTAGGCAAAATTATGAGATTACTTCACCAAGAAATCTCAAGTCCCTAAAACACACTCCCCATACATGTGACCGGACAGGTTTTAATGCTGAAAATTGCAGGAAACTAACAAATAGTAGTTGAATTAATAAAACTTGATATAGAATCATTACCTCAAGTCATAAGATACTCAATGGCTGATTTATTAATTCTATAAATAGAAGTTAGCTTGTGTAAATGAATAAAAAGGAAGAAAGTGAGGAGGGAAAAGAAGAAATCTAACAATTTTAAACTAAAGTTTACAAGCCTTCTTGTTCCTTTCCTTTCTTTATAGTTTTTGGCTGTACAAGTCTGCTTTGGACTTTAGTCATAGAAGGGATTCCTTTCTGGATATAGTTACCTCAAGTCCTCAGGTATTGAGTTGAGGACAATCTAGCATTGCAATTGGAATGGAAGTAGTTAAGTGGGACTCAAGTTATTTGAGCTGTTGAAGCACTTTAAATGATAGAAACACAAGGAACTTAACCCGTAAAATGGGAGTTGTTGCATTGTTTTTATTATTATTATTATTATTATTATTATTATTATTTAGTTGACACCATATATCCAGCTCTTGAACCGACTAATCCCGGGATGACAAGCCCGACCCTACGGAGATTTTCCACTAGCCATTAGGGCAAATCGGGAAGGGCTCATGGAGGCCCATCCAGATGGCCAACGTTCTTAGGTCCATTTCTCAAGAGGAAAAAAATATCCTGCAGTGCGCCGCAACTGATATTTATAAATGCCTTGGTTTTCTGTTGGAGGGCCTGACCATTGCACCATTGACCTAGGGGCGGGAGTTGTTGCATTGTTGAAGATAGTCAAAGGGTTTATTTTCCTCATTTAGACTCAATGAGAGACTCCAGCTGATTGACAGATGCTACTGAGGAAATAAAAAGGTGTCGCATGGGCTTTTGATTCTATAGACTCTAAGAAAAGGAGAAAATCATTTTAGTTTAGAGAGTAGATTTATAAATGAAGGCATGCAAACCATAATTTTTCACCAAAGATGGAAGTTTTGGAGTAGGCGCAGAATTGTGTTTGCTTCTTTTGTCAATGAAGATATGTTTCTTATTTGATCGCACTTAAATAATCAATGCCTGCAATCTTTATTATCACAGTGATTCCATGTCCTTACACTTAGACCACTGAATATCCAAGAAATTCAAATTAAGATTTTAAACCCTGATAATTTTGTAACTTTGTCCGAATCAGTTGCCCATCCTCTACCAACTTTTTCCTCAATTTATACATAGCATATATGATAATCTATTTGCCAATCCAATCAAGGATATTTAGGAAATTATCTCAACAATTGAGGACACACATAAAACTGTAAGCAACCAACACATACCTGCCTGGAAGAAGTTGTGAGCTGCTGTTCTAGATCTTGCGTCTTCACTTTCCTTTCCAGGAACTCCTGATCCTCCTCTACCGCCAAGGGCTTTGCGCCTCCCCAATCATTTATCACTGATTGCTTGAGTTCTCTGAATATCTTCATAAAATCCCTTCCCCCCTTTGCCGGTTGAACAGCGTTTTGCGTCATCGCCTCCGCATTCCCTCTCGCCTCGCCAATGACCAGATTTGGCAGCGTCCCCATTCCTCCTGATCTTGATGAGGCCTCTGTGCTCACGGGTAAAAGCGAGTTGCCAGGCAACCTAAGAAATATCCTGAGCTCGTTACTCCTTCCGATCACCGGATGGGCAGCGAGACGATTGAGGTACTTCTCGATGGAAGAGCGGCGTTGCTCAACGAATTCGTGCTTCTGCATTACCTGTCCCTCGACTACGCTCTTGTCTGGACGCTGTGGGATGAAGTACCCACGATACGCCTCAGTGAGGCGATCGCCAAGGGCAACGACATCCTTGAACCGCCTGCGGACGCGAATCTCACCATGGCCGCCGACGATCCGGGTGGTGATGAGGTAGGAAACGAAGGATCCGGAGCCAGGCACGATGGAAGCGGCAGCCTCCTGCTCCTTCTGTGGGTCGGAGACGGAGATATTGAAGTACTCGGAGGCCGAGGATCGGCCAGCTCGAGAAGGCGCAGCGTGGGAGAGTGGAGAGGTGATCGAGTCGTGGACGCTGTCGCCTCCCTCGTCGCTGGAGTCAAAGAGGGAGAAGGTGGCGTCGGGGCGGATGCCGACGAGAGGAGTGGAGGCGATCGGTGCGGAATCGGGGGCCAGAGGGGGGTGGAGAAGAGGGTCGCCTCCATTAACCGAGGCGGGGACGGCGCAGAGGAGGCCTTCGCCGTCGCTGTCGCCGGCGAAGGTTAGGGCTTCCATTTTGTACTCTACTTATTCCTCGTCTTCACCCGTTAAATTAAACGGAGAGGATACGGCGACGCGGCGGCGTCCGCTATAGATAGCTAAGCAGAGCCTTGGTTGATGGAACGACAAGCATGGTTATGGTTGGTTTGTGTTTATGTTCATTCAATACCAATACGAAATTGATTAAAGTTCTGGTCGGTTGTGTTTATGTTCATTCAATACCTATACGAAATTGATTAAATAAATAAAATTGAAAAACTTATTAAATTAAATAAATAAGTTTAAATAATATAAATTTTATAAATAATATTTATTAATAAATTTTTTATCAATAGGCAAACAAATAAATAAAATTATAAAATAAATAAATAAAACTATAAAATAAATAAATAAAATTATCAAATTCAATAACCAATCAAATAAATAAAAATTTCAAACAAATAAACAAGTTTGAATTAAGAGTTCAATCGATAACATCTAAATGAACTAAGTTCATGCCAAATTTGAATTGAAAATAAGATAACATTTATAATAATCAAACTAAAGTCGAGCTCATACAAAAAATTAAATTAAACTTAAATAATCATTTCAAAAACTGATACATTTTAAATTCGACTTAACTTGACTTAATTATCTTACCAAATAAACTTAGAATATCTTAAAACTTAGGTCTTCTTTACATTATGCTCTGTTTATTTAGGAGAACGGAAAATAAAACTAAAGAAAAGTTTTTGCAGTGGAAAAGTTTCTACAGTTTACTTCATTGAAATTTTCAGATGGAAGAGAAACGCAAGTCATCCACTGATGGTTTTGGAGCCAAAATTGATCATCTCAAAATTGGGCGAAAAGCAGTGGATGGAAAAAAATGACGTATGTACTTATTTTCATTAACAAAATTACACTATATACCAAAACATAATTACCCATGTACCCTTTTTAACTTATAAAATTACACCATATACTAAAAAAATGACACATGTGCCATTTTTTATTTATAAAATTGTGTTGCGACCTTCCTTTATTAAGATAAATAAAAATGTAAAGAAGAGATTTCTTCATCTTTTCTCTTCTTTTTCTCCGAGAATAATTTTTCACCGTAGATTTCTTTCCTTTTTATAATCCACGTTTGAGAGTAAACAAAGCGTAGGGTTGGCTTAAGCCTATTTGAGGTCCTAGGCGAAAAAATTTTTTTTAGGCCTTTGACGTTATTTTAAAAAGAAAAATCCCTCACCTTTTTTTTTATTTAAACGTGGATTGAAAACTGTGGTTTAAATTTTTTTTAACAAATTAAATATTAATTTTTTAAAAACAAATTATACAATTTAGTTTTCTCACTTTTTTAGATGTAAAATTATTAATTAAATTTTCATATTCAAGATAATCTAATTCAGATAAATATAAAGTTTACGTTATTAAATAGAGTTGTTATTATATATAATAATACATCTCAAATCTAAAGTAGATAATAAGTTTACAATTCACTTAACTAACAAATAAGTATATTCAAAATTATTTAAAAAATGAAGAAAGATAGAAGTATCTCTAGTTATTTAAATGTAAGACGAAGAGAATCTTGAAAAAAGGGAACAAAATTAAGAAAATAAGAACAATGAAATAAGATAACAATAAAAAAAAATCAAAATCACGCTCCCATACTCAATTCATCATTATCGGCAAAGCACAAAAAATAGATAAATAAAAAATAATATACAAAATGATAAAACTGAATACAATCTTTAGAAAATAAAGATCACAAGAATAAACCAGCCATTATTATTTATCAAACTAAATGGAAGTCTTTTTAAGCACTAAGCAAAAGAAAAAATAAATCATATTTTTTTTAACATAAACCAGAACAATTATAAATGATAGAATGAAGACAAAGGAAAAATCAAATAATTTATGGCTGTAAATATATCTAAATAAAAGTTAAATTTAATGTCATCGAGGAAGTGAAATGGTAGAGGTATCTAACTTATTATTGCTAAAAAATAATAAAATATTTCATTTTGATCCGACATAATACGGAATTTCGAATGAATGCTTGAACATTTAAATTTAATCAAGCAAGAAGCATCGTAGTACCGACCGAATCAACGTAGTAGTGTTAGGTGGAGACGTAGAGTTTCTCTTCTCGAATCTCAATAAGCAAGAGAAGCATGCACAGAGAGGGGGAGTTGGAAAAGGAGAAGAGGGGAAAATTTAAAAAAACTATCATTTTTATTTTGTATTGTATAGATAAAATAAAAAAATTTTAATTCATATTTTTATTATTAAAGAGAAATCATCACCAATGAATAAGAAATGTAACGAGAGTAGGCTATGATGAGGAATAGATTAGGTTTTATAAAATAATATTCATAATTAAAAATAAATTTAATTTATTTAAAAAAGAGTTCCTTTACGACTCTATCTATTGGAACCATAATGAGATATTTGCAAAATCTGAAGCTTTGATAGATTAAGATCGTGTTAATCATATGAGCCCTATTCTTTTTCATTCTCTTACAAAAATATACACAAAAATATATTCAATATATTAAAAGTAATGATCCCAAATTAATTTAAAAGAATGAGATTATCCTATTTTTTTTATTCTGCATATGTCTTAATGGCCTATGCCTAAAGTCGACAGAGCGGAGCATAAATTAGATGCAGTTTGTGGATCTAAATGAGTAAGCAACGGTCAAACGGATTTATGGTGTCGAATGTGCCCCCAATAAACGTATAATGCAATAATTTACTTTAAAATTAGTTTATAGATATATTATTCATTATTTTTAAATGCATTAGATTAAATCTAAAAATACGTGATTTTAAAAGAAGGAATCACGCCCCGAGCAATGGTGCATTGCAGCGTCATCTTAACTTTCCAGACGAATATTGTTGATATATTGGTATGCTATAAGTACTTTTCGATTTTTTTATTTATCTGATAATGATAAAAAAAAAGCATGTATAGAATCAGATACATTATCTTAAGATTACTTGACTTATTGACCTAAACTAAATATCTAATATGAATTAAATAAAAAGGAAATCATGATATAAAAAAAGTTAATAATTGATTAAGTGATATCCTAGATGGATATTTATGATTGAAACTTAAATTAATTAAGTATTTATAGTTTTATTCTTGACAATTGGACAACAGTCGTGTGCTTCTCTAGATTTATTTCAGTGGCAGATAAAATTTTTTTTGGGATCAAGCCAACGATCTCTAGAACTTTAATCGATATCTGAATTTTTAAAAAGAAATTCAAGATTATCGGAAACATTTTACTGAATTGCTTAAGTAATTTCTGGAATATCTTATTTTACATGTACTTAACTTTTATAATATTAAAATCATACCATACGTTTCCATTATAGCCCACCTCCTTTCAGTATTTAAAAAATTTCTTTATCTTTTTTTTAAAAAATTTGATTTTATCCCTTTAAAAATTCAAAATTCTCAATTTATACTGTTGTCACCATGTAGTGGTGTTCTAAACGACGAGGTTAATCAAAACCAATTTAGCTATTGCATCACATTGGGCTCAAGTGCTCGACTTAACTTTGACTCGGTGGGTCTTTTGTGCTTGGCTAACGGGAGGCTTGATTACATTATGGATTACCACTCAAACAAATTAAGTGAGCACTTTATATCTTGTTTTGCTTCGTTAGTGGCGACATGCACACTTAATATATTTTTAATAAACTTTTAAAGAGACAAAATCAATTATTTTAATCTATGACCGCATCCTTCTCCTTTTATTTCTCAAATTCCGACGTACACATATCTCAAAATAAAAAAAAAATCTCTTCCCCAAAGTTAGTTATAAATTTATCTTAAAATTAATCTCCCTTTATATAATTTTAGAATAGACTGTGAGCAGTATTTGAAGTAGACATAATCACATCTAAAATATCAAATTAGTCCTTGAGATATAGTCGAGCCGGTAATCATACGATAGATTTATAGAATTGAGCAAATATCAAATTTCAATAAAGTCATGGAAATACCCTCCTACATGGGGTATATAGTACCTAGTACTTGATTTACTCTCTCAATGGTATGGCCAGGGGCTGTCAGGGTATGAGTTTCATCTTTTACATAATCTAAGATATCAAATTAGCATTGACGAATGTAACCGAATTGATATTTGGGTGGTGTATGTTATATGAGAGCAAGGATAAGTCCTCGGAGAATAATCCTTTGGGGAATAAAATCCTTCTCATCTAAAGAAGTCACTTGGTCATTATAATTTACTCCCTTAATCTCGCTGTGTGGGTTGACCATAATAGGTGTTTAGGGTGAGCGAATCACTTTTATCACATCTAAAATATCAAACTAGCACTTGGAGCTTTATTGTAATGATTAGACACTCTAGTAGTTAACTAAACACTTAGAATGCGTTTGGTTCAAGTTATCATGCATAATCTTGATTATGTGATTACCAAGTAATCACATAACCAAGGTTATGGAGAACAAAATATAACCAAATGTTGTTTGGTTCAATCTAAATAATGCAACACAAATTTTTTTTTTTGAATGTTTTAATGAATAACCTAATTTAATATTTTTCTGCATAACCCTCAGTTACAAAACCAACCATATATTATAATAATAATAATTATTATTATTTTTAATTTTTTTTTGCTTTTTCTTTTTCACATTTTTCTTTATTTTTATGTGTTTGTTTTATTTTTTTTTTTATGTTTTTAAATTTTTTATTTATTTTTAAGTTTTTGTTTTTTTTTATTTTTTTACGTTTTTTATGTTTTAAATTTTTTAAAACATTTTTTTGTTTATTAATTTTTATGTTTATTTTACGTTTTTCTATTTTTTATATTTTTAATTTTTTTTATGTTATTTATTTATTTATTTATTTATTATTATTTTTAATTTTTTTTACGTTGTTCTATTTTTTATGGGTTTTTTTTAATGTTTTTTTATTATTTTTACGTTATTTTTTATTATTTTTAAATTTTTTCCTTTTTTTAGTTTTTTATTTTATTTTTTATATTTTCCATTTTTTTTCTTTTCGTTTTTCTTTTTTTTTTTTTCACATTTTTCTGTTATTAGAGGGTATTTTAGGTAGAAAAAAATCGTTAATCTCAGAATCAAGAAAAACCTCAGTTTTTTGAGGTTTTCCGATTTCCGGTTGCATGCCCCTTTTGCTGATGTGTCGGGCATAGAACATTACTCGAGAATCATCGATTACCTAAACTAAACAGAGTTTTCGTTGATAACCTTAGATGAATAACTAAGGTTATCAAGTATAATCCCCAACTAAACACACCCTTAAGGTTTGAATTCCATTTAACATCCACATCAGTTACCCTATCTAAAAATTTTACCTTAAATTTTGGATAAGGTAACTAAAAACCCTCTACATCAGTTACACTATCCATTCCCTAAATTTAGATGTGATGAATAGTGATTCTCTAAATTTAGGGAATGAAACCTCTATCCTAAAAATAAAATAATATTCTTTTTAATCTCTCTCCTTCTACTCAGGGGGCATTTGGTTTAGGGGAATAGGAGTGGGGAATGAGAATGAGAATCATTGATTCCCATTGTTAGTGTTTGGATTATAGGAATAGGAATGCAAATAAGAGAATGAATCCTTGAAATTGGGTAATGACTCATTCCCATGTACCCCCCCTTCAATGAGCCATTACCCTATTTTCATCA
>JBBMJZ010398443.1:0-13639 GCA_037833815.1 Zingiber zerumbet
AATGAGAATGGTAGGGAGTAATAGGATGATGGGTAGGATATGGATATTTGAAAATTCGACGGGTATGGGGATGAGTATGAAAGTTAAATATCTGATGGGTATGGGGATGAGTATGAGCATAGATATAATAAATGGGGATGAGTATGGAGGATATGAAATCCTACCCAAATCCTACCCATTGCCATCCCTACCGAGCTGGTGACATCTCGACCGAGTGACCCCCTGTCGGCCTACAACGGGACCCACATACATGTCTTATCGTACTCTTTTGGAAGTTTGTGCCGCCGACAACAGAGAATGTCCAGCAGACAAATAGTACTTTAGAAACTTTTAGCCTGTCACATTACAGAGATTTGCGTGTTCACTTATGGAAAGGTGTTAGAGATATTTTTCGACTTGTCTTTTCTCATGAAGCTTTAGAAAATGTGTATATGCTTTGAGATGCGTGCATAGACGTTACAGTGGTGGCAAAAGGCGACTACGTTCGCCCTAGCACTCTTTCCAGCCCGTCTCAGGGCCAACACAGATACACACACAGACGCTACAGTGATACTATAAAAGGGGATCTTCATCTATAGACGAAGATATACGATGCTCCATTTGTGAACACATTCATTACTACAGTCTTTTTACTGTTCTTCGTCTCATATACGGATTATTGACTTAAGCGTCAGAAGGTCATTGACGGGATCCCTTCCCTGACTTGGGATTAATGCCCCTGGTTTTATAGGATAATACAAGGTCTTCTTTCAGTCAATCATAGAGTCACATTTTTAACTAGCCGTCTTCTTAATTTTCAGACAGGATTAATACTGTAACGAGGGGCACATAGAAACCATGGCTCTGGGAATAAAGGAGATTCATTTGTACTTTACAAGCGTAGAACAAGGTCCATTGAAGATATTGTGCCAGATGAGCAGTCAACACCAGTACCGGCACCAATACCAATCATTCGCTTCCCACTCTCCAAGATTTCAAAACCCAACTGCCAAGGTAGTAAGTGTGTAAACATTTCCAAAGTGATCATTTAAGAGAGGTTTTGATATCTGTTTTCTATGTCGATGTGTTTCTTGAAAGCTCTATACAGTTAACAACACATAGCACAAAGCTCCTCGGCTCTTAATAGAACAATGATATAACCACATGCTCCTTGTTGAATGCGTGAGGATTTATAGAGAACTGTGGGATAACTAAATGCAGAATTCCATAGACACACAAAGCCCACAATATTCAAAAGGTGGAAAAGTTCCATGGCGTGACTTTTGACTGAAAAATTTAAGAGCAATGACCTGAAGCAAGCAATCATGGTTGCATGTTACTGTCCGTGGAGTGAAGCCAGTCATTTGCAGATCCAAACTGTTCTGATAGGGGCGAGTTTATTGTTCGTTTCTGCATGGCCCAAGCATCCATCAACCAAAATTGCGTTTCCTAGTTTGAGCCTTGAGGCCTACTTCGCCACTCTATTATTCTAAAGAAGGTAGATTGAGAACATGATGGCGTGATTAGGTCGATGTGATATTAATCAACTAAAACATTTCTAAACATAAAATTTATCTTAAAATTTACATTTTATATAAAAAAAATTTCTCATAAACTATTCTATTTATTCTTTAAATTTAGATTTTATAAATAGTACCTCTCTAAATTTAAATTTAGAGAAAAAAATAAAGAAAATAAATTAGATAATGAAAAATAAATATTACATAGAAAAGAGAGAAAAAATAATTAAAAATAGAAGAGAAGAAAATAAAAAAAATAAAGATAATAAAAATTTTAGAGTATAGTGAAAAATAATTATTTAAATTTAATAAAGTGAATAATTTATCTTAAATTTTAAAAATATTATAGAAAAATTACTATTAAATAGTAGTCACTTGAACTTTACTTTAGTCCATTACAATTGAGATGATTGATAAAGTACCTTACTATTTTGTTTGATGCACTAACATAGACATTGGGCATTATCAAACCCATTCTTTTCGTTTTTATTATACTTGGGTGCATTGGGTTTATATAACTTTAGTTATACGGTTACCTGATAATCAGGTAACTAAAATTACGTCGAATAAAACATAACCTAATATTATTTGATTCAACTGGATAATGCAATAAAAATATATTTATTTAAAAATTTTAATGTATAATCTAGTTTAATATTTTACTATATTATCCTTCATTACAAAATTAAATATTATTATTTTTTAATTTTATGTTTTTTTTCTTTTTAAACTTTACATATTTTTTAACTTTAAGTATAGGACATGAATTATTACTAAGAAATCACCGATTATCTAAATCAAATAAAATTTTTATTGATAAACTTAAATACAGAACTAAGATTATCGAGGATAATCCTCAACCAAAAGCAATTCAATTTTTATTGCATCTAACAGTCATCTTACATCACCTTCACAACTCGAAACTCGTAGAACAATAAACCACAGAAGATATTGTGCACAAGTTTCTAACAACTTCCCGTGAACAAGTTGCATGCAGGACAAAATACTTATTAAATTGATCAACCTACCGATCTCCTCAACAGCACACAAACTTAAAAGAAAGGGAAGAACTGTAGTTGTAGTTGAGATCGTTGAACATTAGTATATATGATCCAATGAATGCTTAGCTAACTAAGGGAAGCATCTTAAACATACTAGTCACTAAATTAGGATACTGGATGTTCTAACTTGATGAAAATCCACGAATTCCCCCTCCTGACATCCAACAAATTTTACTTCAATTTTTTTTAAGCAATCTCTATGTTTCATTGAGATATGACCAGGTTACAGGAAGTAAGTTAATTGCTGCTTCTTTCTTGAACCTCCATCACCATATAACTCGTTCCATTGCTTCAACTCGCTCATAATGGATCCCTCTGGAGCAAAACTGGCAGCTACCTGTATAACAATCGATTTATAGGATTAAATATGATGGGAAAAACAACTCATAATCAGGAGGAAAACAATCATATGGCACTTTGTTCCTGCATAACCCATTGCCTACAATATCATTAAGTAAAACATTAACCGCCACCTTAGAAACTTGGAAGAAGTGAAAAGTGCCTGGAACAATCATTTGTCAATATCAGTACAACCTTCATGGGTGTCAATCTTATCTAGTTTAGATTGTACGAAGTTAAGAATGAAATCTTAAACCATCCAACCAATCACTGGGAAACATTTTCTTCATCACGCTTTATGAGACCAAGTCGGAACTGTAAAATTATGTTGTATTAACCAATTCTGGTTGGATCTCAGTAACAAATGTTTGGAATCATATGAAATAGATACACTTAGCATAGTATAATAGATTTTTTTAAAGATTTCCTGAGACTTCCAGCACAAATCTAACAAAACTAATTTGAAATTTTTATCCCAAATATATAGAATAATACAATTCCAACACTCAGTTTTCTTCTATTTTCCAAACATAGGAATATGATTCAACTTAGGAAATAGAATGTTTGATGTTTCTATTTTGTAAAATTTTATGGTTCCAAACAAGCTGCAAAGAAGTAAACTGCTACAGGATAAGGTAATTAAACTCACTTGGTCCTTTGCCTGCCTCATGTCTTCCATATTTAATGGTCTTAGGATCAGGGCTTCGTCCTTATTTTCCTTGCATGCCTCTTCTTGGTTATCTATGCCCTTTTGCTTTTTTTCCTGAAAAGAAAGGTATGTCATTGGAAATTCTCAGGGGACAAAAATATGCAGACAAACACTTTCGTTGACGAGTATGATAACAAAATGGGTTTCTTCAATTTATTATACTCTTTATCTTCTTCGTGAGAAGCCTCTGGCAAGCACTATCAGTGACATTGCAAGACATAAAGGAGGATCTGCTACTAAATGAAAAGCAAGAATATAAACTAGGCAGTAGGTATTCATACTCGGATGACTTTTCAGGAGTTAAAAATTGAGAAGCTTTTTTTCTACAATTTCTACATCAGATCATATTTAAATTGCAAACTGCTAAAAGTCCTGATATCCTAGCTCATCTTGAGCTCTCTCGGCCATCATTTACATACGTAAGTGAATAGGCTTTGTTTCCCATAAAAAGGAAAAAATGGTAATAGACAATTAATAAAAAATTCTTCTCTGAACTGTGCAGAAAAATGGAAAGAATAATACCAGCTCCTTGAGTCTTTCTGCTTGGATAAGTTCTCTAACAGGACGATATGCAGATGTTGTGCAGAGGGTCTGCTTTCAAAAGTTATCATAGTAGAATAGAATAGATTATTCATTATTGATTCATCAGTGAACAGACAAACCTTGAGATCACTGCCGCTATAACCCTCTGTCATGGTTGCAAGCACCTTGTAGTCAAGATCTTTGCTGGTCTTCTCCTTCGACAAGAGTTTCCTCAGAATAAGCTCCCTGTTTTCCAGGGATGGTAGGCCAACCATTATTCTGTTGATCATGGATATTGGAAATTTTGGTTAAAATATGACTTTGTCACACACAAGTTTCTTTTGCAAGCTTAAGGGGAAGGAAAAAGATGACAAACCTGCGCTCAAATCTTCTGATAATTGCTTCATCAAGATCAAAAGGTCTATTTGTAGCTGCAAGAACAAGGATTCTTTCCCCAGGCTTTGTCATTAATCCATCCCAATGTGTCATGAATTCATTTTTTATTTTCCGCATTGCTTCATGTTCACCAGCCCTATTTCGCTGCCCAAGCATGCTATCAACCTCATCAACAAAAATGATAGTCGGTGAGACCTTGGCAGCAAGAGTAAACAAAGCTCTAACGTTCTTCTCATCTTCCCCAAACCATTTGGATGTAATGGTCGACATGGAAACATTTATGAAACTTGCACCTGCTTCATTTGCTATGGCCTTAGCCAGCATTGTCTTGCCTGTTCCAGGAGGCCCAAACAGTAAAATCCCTCTGCATGGCTTAAGGAGACCACCTTTAAAAAGGTCTGGCCTACGAAGGGGAAGCATAACAAGCTCTTGAAGTGAATTTTTGGTATCATCCAAGGCACCTATATCATCAAACGTCACTCCAATTTCATTTGCTGGAATAACCTCTGGTCTGATACGTTTTTCAAATTCATTGTCCGGAGTAGCTTCCTGAATGTTAAGAGAAAGTGGAAAAACAATGAAGGATACAATCTCAATGAAAAATTCCATTAGCTCTTTGCAAGTTAAGTGGAAAGGAATTAGCATACAGGTGCTTTTGGAGGTAGAGATGAAACTACTTCATCCTTTTTCACCACAGGAGACTTTTCTGACTCAGTTTTACTTTCAGGAGGTGAAGGTTCTGTTTTAGCCTCGAAAACTCTAACAGTCGTTGGGTTGCCTTTTGCAGATTCCTAAACATTAGGAGACAGTTAAACCATGTGCCGAGGTCTATATCATGTATGATGTAAATCATGAGTACAAAACCTTCATTGAATTAGCATTCCCCTCGAGCTTTAACTTTTCCTGATTGTCTAATTTTGTTTCTTGAAATATGCTTAATGCATGGGATAGGCTAATCAATAAACAAAAGAAAAGAAAAAAAGACTGATCAATAAACCAAAAAAGGAGGATAAGCAAAACAAGATAAAATCGAGATAACCCCCCAAAATATAAAACACGTTCACTCAAAAAAGAAATGACAATATATATCAGACCTCATAGAAGAAATGACAAGCTTTCCATTTCTGTATTGGGGATCCTTGGTATTCATCAAGTGGTATGAAACTGCTGACATCACAATTTCCTCAACATATTTACCCAGAACCATTGTGTCCGCAAGGCAGATGGAACCCAGATCATCACAATCAATATCATTTGCTGCAAGAACTTCAATCATGTGATTTCGATTATCTTGAAATTTAATCATTTTCATGTCTTCTTCCAATTGAGATTTCCAGCTAACAAGATGTGTCTCATCTTCAGGTTGCTTAATTTCAATGTTGTATGGGAATAAAAGAGTGACCTCTTCATCCACTACACTGTTGTCACTGCCATCATCTGTCTTCCTTGAACCAAGTATCAACACTGTCCCTGATATTCTTTTCAGAAAATTTTCAAACAGCGAATACATTCTCTTTGATGTAAATAAAAGTTTGTCAACATCCCTTATGTAGAGAATAATTGGACTGCTCTTGGACAGTGAATGCAGAACCTGGAAGTCAACAGCTTCAGCAAATAATCAAACTGTAGGATATAAGATATCAAAGAGGAATTACTTGGCAATCATACTAGTAACATCTTGTCCCGACAATAACAAAACATACCCTAGTGAAGAACCCAGTACAATAAGCAGATACCACATAGAAAACAAGTACCTTATAAAGAGATTGTACAAGTAGCTTCTCATCAAAAGGCCAGCTTGTAGTTTGCTTGAGAGTAGCTACATTGAACCAAAAACTATGAAGAACCAGAATAATATATTTTCACAAAAATCTAGACAGGCAACAAGAAGCACCAAGTTAACAACTACACCAAGCAGTCTATAAATTTCACATGGAGACACATAATTCTATCAAGGCAATGACTTGTGTAGATTCACCAAAGATCTTCTTCTTCTTTTTTCTTTTTTTTGCCTACCCGGAATAGCAAGAGAGCCATGTGATCCTAGACAGTTCATCTCAGTTGAAACAGAGGCATTTCTTCGGAATTTTGGCATATTAGTTGGGCATGTTGATCCACTGTAAAAAGAAAAAAAACATGAATAAAGGAAAAAAAAAATAAGGTTGTATATTATCGCATATGAAATAAGGATGACATTCTGTTTGTAAAACCTTGAATTTAGTTCAACTCCACTGCTTTGCCTGCGCATTGTTCCTGCAATAACCAACTAGTTGTTGTTAGCCATCAAAATTAGCAACAACATTTTGCAGTTCTACAAACATATGGATTCCCCATTTGTAAGACAGTTGAATCCCAATATTTTCTAAGCATAAATGACATATCACACAACACTAAAGACCTAAAATGGTTATCAGTCAATAGCAGGAAACTCTCAACTTTTGATTGCAAAATAAAAAAAATATTTAAGAAAAGTCTCCAGTAATACCTTTTAGTTCCTCTTTCTGAGAAATGATTGGAAGCGATCCAAGTAAATTAGACATTCGCTCAAGTGTTGTCTCAGATATTGATCTTTGTAATTTCTATAAAAAGAATAAAAAGGGAAATTTACAAAGTGTTGAACTAAACTAAATATTTTGTGGACACATATCAAAATGAAAAAAAATCATATAACGATAGCAACCTACGTGTAATTGTACATTGATGAATAACAAATATAAATTCAAGGGAACTACCTGGGTCAATCAACTATAAATTCTCTCCAATACTAGTAGTAACAAAAGAACCAAATAGTGACCAAAAAAAAAAAAACATGGCCCAGAAATGCAAATATGATATCACTTTATCCTGTATCATATTATAATTTACAATGAGCATATATGGAAGCATGTTAATGTCAGCTTCTAAGTTAGATTTGAATGGACTTGGGAATAATGGAATTCCAACAAATTTCTATGATCTTACAGGAGGTTTAGTGGCACATCCATATTTGTTTTGTATCTGAAAAAAATAAACCATATATTAGTTGAAGTGATCATAAAATGTAAACTCAATATGATGATATAGATATTGATATTACTTAGAAGGCATACCCTAAGTGTAAACTCGATAACATCCAACAGCAGCAACTTAGAGTCAAAACAGTGGGCCAATGCTTTAGCTAGCATCTGGTGATATAATTCTTCAGATAGAACAAAAAAAATCATTAGTTCTTATTAGAATAAAAGATGCATGTATCATTGAACCATAGCTCCAAGACAACATACCTGCAGGGCCAGATAGCAAAATAGAACGACTTGCAGGAGAAAGATTTCTAGTGTGCTTAGAAAAATCTGCTTGCTTCAAATGAAAATAGGCCGCAGTAGTCAGTCTCACTCGAGTCAGCTCACTATCATTGACAAAAAGAATTAGCCAACACAATAAGAAACATTAATAAGATAAGATAATAGATACTAACTTTTATATACTGAATTGAGAGCATCTCAAAACTAAGCTTAATCCTGCTCATGCAATAAATACAAGAATAGGCATCTTATATAGATAAATGATAGAGAACATCCAGGTTGAAAATTCTGAAGTTGAATTTCAAGACCCAGTTTGCTTAAACTTTTCCTTGGCATACCAAACAACAATGTAAACATCCATTGCAGTTCCATAAATTGGACTAGGCACAATTAGCAGAATGATTCACATTGGAAACAAACCTTTTCTTGGCATACCAAACAACAATGTAAACGTCAGATGCATTTCCACAAAGTGGACTAGGCACAATTAGCAAAATTCATCCACATTGAAATTCTAAATAAATGAAAAATTGATGGGGAACTGTCCATCTATCTTTTAAAAATTGTAGATAAGGACTATATCATTTTCCAACATCTATCTGGTGTAGTCTACATGAATCATATAAAAACAGAAAAGGTAAAGGATAAAAACCATATAGGTTCAATGCAGTAAGAGAATGTTGACTGTCCAGACAATCGGCATTGAAATGTAGCTACTTATTGGAGCAAAAGATAATATGTAGGTAAATCACGAGGGGTATTTTTACCCCAGTGCAGCGGCCCTTTGTACGGGAAAGTCAGACACCTAACAAAGCATTTTGCACTCGCTGGGAATTAACCCCAAGACCTATTGGAGCAAATACTCATTCAGGTACCAACTGCGTCAACCCGTGGGTATGAAACGTAGCTACTTATGAATCATGTTTGTGATACATAATCGAAAGGAAAAAAAATTCATCTATTGATGCCAGCTACAATTGTTTGGCTCAAGAGAATATTAGGGCAAAGGACTAAAGCAACACTTATCTACCAATGAATACCAGTTATATGATTCAAATAAAAAGAGCACACAGCAATCTTAACAGCTTCAGAAAATAATAAAAATTTAATCTTATTCAGAACAAAATTCTAAAATATCTCAGCTAACACACACAGCCAGAGCATTAATTTATACCAAATATACATCACTTTCTAAAATAGCAGCCATCTCAAATTGCTCTATTGTTTGGCTTAAGTCTACTGTCTTGCAAAATGATAATAATCAGAAACTATAGCATGTGGAAAACCCATACAAATAGCTAGATTCTGGTCAGGATGATTAATATTTTAATTTTGGGTAAAATTTTCACATATCAATTTGGCAGCATGTAATGGCTTGTCTATTTGGAATCAATTAAAGTTTACAAACGTTGAAATCAATTAAAATTGCAATGTCTCTTATTATTAGAAAATCAAAGATGCGAAGAGAAGAATACAATCATCATAGAGTATCAGCTTGCTTGATATTTAACCTCCACAAATTGGTGATACTAGAACTATTTAAATAATTTGGCAAATGAAACAAGTCAGAATATATAGATGTACCATTTCTTGAGAAACATCCGTGAAAGGCATTTATAGGAGCACCTTTTTACCTAAGATAATAGGGGAACTGATTAAAGGTAGCATTGCTATCCTTCCCGTCCACAATCAACCTCTTCAATTCCTGCTCAACATTCTCCACACTCAAGCCAGAAGAAGAACTCCCTTGTGCTGCTGCCCACCTACTCACCGTCTGACCAGACGTCAAGCCTAAGCCAACACCGATGCCAAGCCCCACACTCAACGCTGATATCACGATATGCTTCTGCTCCATTCTTCCACCACGAAACCCTTGGGGCACGTCTGGGTTATTTCTTTCAATTCGGCCACTTCTCCCTGGACGCCAAAGAGACCTGCAATCAAACTGCTTCCGTTCGAGGCAGAAACTGAAACATTGACTTAAAATTAAGAGGTCAAGAACAGAACAGAGAAGTTTGGAAACTTAATGAACATAGTCGAGTTAAAATCGATAAGATATTGTTTAAAAATTCTTCGTTTCTCAAGAGGGTGCAACTGGATGAAACATCCTAAATTAAAAAGACAACCGCAATTGGACGTTTATGTTTGAAAATCATCTCTCTTTTTTTTTCGAGAGACAGCGCAGAGCAATTTTAATTATCAGAAAGCAATAATGCTTCCAATCAAGAGTTGCCCACACATGTGTGATGCCCCGCTTCAATCAAAATCGTAAATCAAAGTAATGTTCGTTCCAAAGAAAACTTGAAAAGAACGTTTTTTTTTCTCATTCGATTCTCAGTAAACAGGAAAAAAATGACTGCAAACAACATCCGAAATACCAAAAAGAGAAAGGAATCAAGATTGGAATGTCATTGTCAGAAAGGGATCTTCTTCAACTTTGCGCTTTCGATTCTCTTACTCTTATCGTTTCGACATGGTTGAACTGCTATCTTCCGTTGGTTAAGATTAGCCGGTTTATATAGCCGGCGGTTCTTACGGATCCAAAACCTTAAAACAACGCCACAGGAAAAGGTCCCAAATTTTAGGACCTATTTCTACCCACCAAAAGAAACGGGTGTCCGATGACGAATGACCGGCGGTCAAAACACAAGAGGATTGGGCAACTGCGGCTGAAGAGTTCACCTTCCTGCCGCTATGGATTCTCAAGGAACCCATTTAATTCTTCCTCTGATACGCCCAATGCCTAATCATTGGTCTGCTGCATCGCGCACACCCATCGCCCATCGCCCATCGCCCGTGCTTATCAAGATTGGTGTGCCGACGTTAAGGCATGGGCGCGAGGCATCTCCATTAAAGAATGTTGCTGAAAGTTCCCAGGCTACATGCATGCCGCCCACGTGTACCTACGTTTTCCGGCACCGAAACTGGAGATCCAAGGTTAGTGCTGGAAAATTTCTCTCACATTTGAATGGTGAACGCTACTGAGCCGCGAATGAATCTCATCATCCAAATGTAAAATACGAGGGCACTCGAAACTGACAACTACTTCAGACTGAAGAAACATACGGCAGAGCTTCTACTCCCAGCCATTATAATCAATTAAGGTGTGTTAGTAACGAATAACATAACAACTTTAAAGCTCTACTGTAATATCTTAATATAGATAATTTTGTCTATCATTCCAACGTAACGCAGTTCCGATAAAAGTTTGCTCGCATCAGGCGGTGCGATGGTTAAAACATGAAATATTATTATATGAGATCATGGGTGAAAACTCAATGCGTCCAAATATATTCTTTTCCATCTTAATCACTTACACTAATAGTTAATCATTCATAATTTATATTCTCCATATTAATCTAAAGAAAGATTGACCGGAATATTGAGACGGACAAATCACCTTTTACTACCTGATAAAGGTTTGCCTGGCGCTAATAGTGGGACGGACAAATCACCTTTTACTAATGGACAAGCAGATTCATGCAACTCAGAAAATGCCAACACGTTCTGGTTTCTGAAGAAGCCGTCACAAGATTTATTATGTATCTAAAAATAAATAGCTGAGAAAATACCAACAGAGGTGGATTCGTCGATTGGGCAGGACTCAGGAGAACCTAATCTAGTGCTGTTTGTGCTTCAATGGACCTCTTGGGATCTTTCTGAGAACTTTGGCATCAAATGTAGCATACTGCTTCTTCAGTTCAACCATGGCTTTTTCGGCAAATGAATCGATCTTGTTCTCATACTTCTTGTAAATGGCTGGCACTGTGTGTAGTGTGATAAACACTGATTCACGGGGGGAAAAAAAAGGAACCAAAAGAGTATCAGCTTTCTTGTGATGAACATAGTAGCTAAAAACCAGACTAAATAGGAAGTAGAAGAGGGTCCTCTTACATATGTAGAACATTGACAAGAAGCTCACAGAGTTGCCCACAATCGACAGAAAAAAAAAGCCCCACAATCACCTGTAAGACCAGAATGATGTTAGAACATACAGGAAATTGGAAGTTATAAGACCTTTTTGTGTCCGTGACAGGAATCGATGAAATGAACGTACAGCAAAAAATTTCTTCAGATCTTGCCCAAGTGCAATCTCTCTGATAAGAGAAAAAACTCTATTGATCTCAGACCTCACTTCAAGTGCAATTTTCACAGCTTGATTCTCAGGGATACTCACCTCTGGAACATGAGGTGGAGATCTGAAATGCAAAGTGGCAGACATTCAGCGGTGAACTGAAAACAAAGATAAAAACTTTGAAAGCAGCAAAAAGGTCTACTCATTATGACCGGAGTTAGTTGGCTACAATCACAGATCATTTTCTTCTTGATCTGCATCTACTGTTCTTAACTCGAGGTAGAATGGCAAGAAGATTCCAACCTTCCCTCCTTCTCAGAACCAGCTGCCTCTCTTCTCACCATGCCTCTCTTTCCTCCACAACATATCTTGGCATCAAATCAATGACGACGAAGACTACTACGTACATCACCACCTCCCTACTCACCACAATTAACAAATGATCCGCCCCTACGGGCTGGATCAGCTGATAAGTGGTCTGGTGTTTACAACATGAGCGCGTGGGTTCGAAGGTCGCCAGTTACACACGGAAATAATATTTCTGGTCTGCTGGCTCAAATTCTCTCGACCCCCAGTCCACTTACCCGCCCAGCTTAACCGTGGTTTACTCCCTCTAAAATCCTGTGGGGTCGGGCTCAGGGGGCCGTTGGGGTGACGGATTCCACCTTTTACAACACAATTAACAAATGATCCTGATCATGAAAATCCACTATCTTGTCTCCCTTAGCACCGTCCAACACTTCAGTAGCATTGCAGGTATTTTTCCTTTGAAGTTGCTCTTAACATAATTCAAAACTTGTGTGTTATTGGCCACATAGTCAAACATTAGTGGGTACATGTTGCAGATATAAAGATTGAACAAGGACGATGGGTCTTCCTACAGGACTTCGATTTGTAATCTAGAAAATTTTCAAGTGCCTAATCATTCATCATCAAATCTAATACAAACAATAACAATAGTACAGCATGCAACACATAATATACCAATGTAGAATGCCATTTTTATTAGTTGTGTGCACATGATTAATATCTAGAGTCTTTATCACTTGCACAATAGATATATAAATTAATACCGGCAAGTTACACGTTACCACATCAAAACTTTAACATTGCATAAAATTCATCACAAAATCCACCTTAATTTATAGATCATGAGCTAAACCATTCCCTTTTTTTTCCCTTTTAATTAACTGCATAGGCATCTACCACAGACGCCCCTTGGTCTACTTATGCACCCAACCCATCAAAAGGGATCGCACATTGCATATATATAGTCCCTTGTCTTAAATACACCTATGGCCACATATATCAACTGCCTAGACCACTTTTTATAATATCGCACAGTGCCATCTAGCTATGTTATGATTCCCTAAAAAAAAATCTACCATCTTAATCCTTTACAAAGCCAACTAATAGTTTTTATAGTTCAGACAACTGCAAAAGGTTTACAGGTACAACTGCCTGTACTTTGAAAAACTGTATGTGCAACTGCAAATGGTGGGTGGTGAAAAGCCCCTGTATCTTAGGAACGCACCAAAGAAATATTACAGTTCTTAACTAACAAAAGCAAAACATGTGTGTAATGTAGCACAACTACAAATATAAATATTCAATATGTTTATATATCTTTTTATGCTTCCTCGTGGTTCTAAAATTTGTATATAATACATATTTGCAGGCATACTCACATGCTTTAATAGCTAAGTAGTCCATTAAAGGTAACTAATAAGTTTTAACTTTTTGCAAGGATATGTACG
>JBBMJZ010398492.1:0-13636 GCA_037833815.1 Zingiber zerumbet
GTAGGTACTAACATGAAGTGCATAACAAATAAACAAACAAGCATGTAACAGATCAGGTAGTGACCAACCGAAGCAGATAAGAAAACATAATCATTGCTATTTGTTAAAAACACTATTATGCATATCAAATGACATAAAGTCAAAAGTACCCGCCTCCAATCGTTAAGTTCAATCTAGTCCAAGTACGACGTCGAGATACTCGTCTCGCGTCAAAGTCCTGTGATATCAATATCAATATATTTTTATTTAGCTACAATTTTTATACATAGCTAAATAAAATCTCTAACCCTAAATTAGGGTAAAATCTTAATCAACACATCAAATATACTAAAAACCTAAATCAATCCTAATTTAACCTCTTACCTCAAACTCATAGCCAAGTGACTGCTGGTGGTCTTCTGTGGTCGAATAAATGGCTGATAGTGTACTCAATCAAAGCTACAATGATCATCCAACCTAATTAGCACAACCTTCCCATTTAGAAATAGGAAATCCAGTTCTCTACAACCCAAGATCATAATACCCTACCACAACCTTGTATCAGCAGATCCCTGCCGTCAAACAAAATGTGGCTGATGAAATGGGTGAAGAACTCGGCAGTGGAAATCTAGGGCACGGGAGGTGGCGGTTGTGCTACCAAGTCGCAGCAGAGGGGCGCGATCTATCGAGGTCGACTGCGAGGTGATCGACAGTGATGAGAAGGAGAGTAGCAGTGACACTGAGACATGAGATCAGTAGGGCTAGAGTCGAGGAACGGGCAAGCTGAACTCGGCGATGTCGAGTGTGAGTCTGTAGTGGACGCAGCGACGAAATCCTCGACTTGGGAGTAAATAGCTAGGCACGGAAGAGGCAGCAAGGCAGTGTTAGGGCACGACCCAAAGGAACACCGGGAAAATAGTGAAGATGGTCATTGTAGCCCTAAATCTTCTAGTGGCTGGATCTGTGTCGACACTGAAGAAAAGGGAGAAGTCAGCAGAGATGGAAAGGATCGGGAGGCAGGGGTGGTCTGCGGAGAGGGCGTCGGCACACAAGGGCGACAGTGGGTCGGCGGTGGCAGATTCATCGCCGACGCTTGGGGGAAAGAGGAAGAAGAAGGCGTTGGGTGTGCGGCTCGGAAGGAAGGAGGGAGAGCTTGGCGTCGCGGAAGAAAAAGGGAAAGATAAGAAGAAACTGCCTTGGAGCGGTTAGGGCACAGGAGGAGACGCCGTTGGGCGAGGCATCGAGCACACGGGGAGGAAACGAAGGATACAACGTGTAGGGAGAAGGAAAAACAAAATAAAAAGGAAAAGAAAATAAACTTTTCCTCTTTTAAATGGGGAAGCCTAAACAGGCTTTCCCGGTGACCAGTTTTCATCCCCGTAAACTCGTCCATACGAGCTCCGAAATATTCCTGAAAAATTTCTAAAAAATCTAGAAAATTCCCTTATTATTATTCGCTCTTTTTCGGTATTTTACAGAATTGATGGTCCATCAAGAAGTTTACAACATATCCCGTATGCCTTTATTATTTGGCGAAGACTTTAGCTACTGGAAGGGCCGGATGGAGTACCACTTAAAGACTTAGGTGGAAATGTGGATAGTAATCCAAACCAGATTCACCATCCCCGCTAATGGAGAAGGAGTCCCACAACCCTGTGAAAATGGAATCAACTAATAAAGAAGAAGATCGAGGTCAACGCTAAAGCTACTCAAACTCTACAATGTAGCCTAGCCAAGGAAGAGCTCAACTATGTCAGCCATTTCATCAGCACGAAAGACTTGTGGGACAAGCTAGTTAAACTCCACGAAGGGACTTTTGACACCAAGTTAAGTAAGTGTGATTTAATTTTGAATAAATTGTATAACATTAAAATGAAGGAAGACAAGTCAGCAAGTCAACTCTACACCTGGATCTAGGACCTCCTCAATGGACTCCATGCAATCAGATAGCCAATCTAGAACCAGAATGTAATTAGGTATACATTGAAAGCATTTCTGAGAAATACCTTGCGAGCATCGATTGTAGATGGCTACAAGGTCTTTGGAGATCTTTCAAAGGTAAAGTTAGATGAGTTATTCTCTGAATTCTAATTACATGAACAAACTAATGCTACTCCGATCAAGAAAGGTGTTTCTCTACTTGTAGAAAAAATTAAGAACAAGGAACCGAAACTGAAGTCCCAAATGAAACCTGAATCTGAAGACGAATCAGATTTTGAAGACGATGAATAAATTACCTCTGAACTAGTCAACCTAGTTTAGAAAATGCTCAACAAAAAGAAAGGGTTAACCAAGTGTGAAAGAAAGAAAGTGATCCAATAAAAAGGCAAGCAACCAAGTCTAAATCTAACCATAAAGCCCAAGTTGGAAGTAACCTACTACGGGTGTAATCAGAAAGGACCTACTAAAAGGCAAACAACCAAGTCCGCAACAAACAGCTCATGGAAAAGACACATCAAATTTATTGATAGATGGTCACTTGCTAAAAGTGACTTCATGAGACTTGGAGGAGACATGGGTTGATTCTCGGCCTACGACATAGGAGGAGGGTGACAAAGGTGACATAGAGCCATCGGTGGCTCACAGAAACATGATAGAGTTTCGACAGGGAGGATGCAGAGGCATCCATGGCAGGAGGATGCAGGCTGGGTTTTCAGCAGTGATGAGGATGACACATGCATAGTATAGACAGAGATGGGTCACATGATGATGAGCGGTGTTAATGGATACCTCATCTTCGATACCATGTATAGAGGATGAGTAGGTGGACAACACGCGCCATAGAGAGGGTAAGAGATGGTACCCGAGTGAACACATGTATGCTACTACAGTTCCCCTTCCAGATTTAACAGTTCGTCAAACATGACATAAGAGGTTCCATGGTTACTTTGTATGTTTTTACATATTTTGATGATATATATTTACCTTTCATAAAAAAAAATGATACTACAAACCAAAGTGTTTGAATTAAATGGAGGTTAAAAATAATAAAAATAAAAAGAAGAAAACACTAAAGCAACATGGTCCGAGTCATCGGAAGAGTTGGGCGAAGAAGAATAAGCTCAAGCGAGCTTCCTGGTGTGTTAACAACAAAGGAACAATTGGCCGAGTTTGATTCTGAACCTGAACCTAAACCTGAGTCCAAACCTGAATTTGAGTCAAGCCACGAATTTGTATCCAGTTTAGAAAGCTCAAATCCCATTGTAAGTCCTACTTTAGTTGAAAATTTATATAATATGATGATATTGTGCTTAACTTATAATTAGCCAAGTCCAATGTCCGAAATAAGTCACTCCAAAAGGAAGTTCAAATCCTTAAGGAGAAGACTAACCCAAATTCTTCAATTGATTCAGTTCAAAATGGAACTTCAACTCAAGTTCAAAACCTTAAGTAAGAGGATTCCATTTTGAAAAGTTGAGCTCAAAAACTCAAAGGATCATTGAAAAAAATTCACTTTAGGTCCAAAAACTTAAACATGTTACTTAGATCTTAATTGGTCATGTACAACTGATCTGAACTCGAATATATGGCTAATACTCATTTCAAGTCATATATGTCATTAGTTAATAGAACTGCTAAAAATTGAGTCCAAGTATGGATCCCTAAATCAAGCTTGGTTAATCAAGCTAGACCAAATCAATTTTGGATACCTAAGAATCAAATTCACAACCTAGATTGACCTTGTCAATGCTATGATTCAGAGGGAGCTAATGGAAAATTAATATTTTCTTGTTAAATTGCATGATTATGTGATTTACTATTTACCTTTGCATGATTAGCTCATTTTCTACTTAATTTAGAATTATTAGATAAGGACTTAGACTTGATTAATACTTGCCCAACCTAGTTCTAAGATGGGGCTAGATGATAGTACGTTAGGGAACTTTTGTCTAGGTAGTCAAGTGGGGTAAAAAGTACACTACTTGTTCTGCTCAATTAAGTGGAACTAACATAAGTAACCTCGCCACATTCTAGACTAGTTAGACTAGGGTTTCTCAATTGATTAGCTAATTGTTGAATTTCACGAATCAACTTTGTCTTAAAAGTAGTCGTTGCTCTGATATCTAAAAAGGCATCTGTGCGTCGTCACGGCTTGGAAGCTGAAACCTAACATGTGCACTTAGTTGGTCAATGGTTAAACTAAATCTAACACAAGGTCTGCTAATCCTTATAATTTAAAATAAATTACTAAAGATAAAATTGACAATCATCTTATAAAATCTATAAGGCTATCTGTTTGAAAACATAAAAATGTGTGAGATGGATCTAAACTACAATCAATTCAATTCAATTAATTAAATCTAAACTAATTACTCTAATTAATTAATCCAAAATTCATTTAATCAATCCAATTTAATTAATAAAATCTAAACCAATTACTTAAGTTTAATTATTCCGAAACTTAATTGATTCAATTGATCCGAAATTAAATTCATTAAGTTAAATAATTAAACTTAATTAAATGAATTCAAACGTAAATTCAAATTAACAATTAAAACTAAAATAATCCTAATTTAACTAATCTTAACTTTAATTATACTTAACTAACCATTCTAAATTAAACCTTAATTAACAAATACAACTAAATTAAATATTTTAAATTAATAACTTTGACTTAACTAATAAACCTAACTTCAATAATTAAACCTCAAATTTAACTTAATTAATAATTAAATTAATTTTAATTTAAACTCAATAAATCAAATAATTAACGTTAATAATTAATCGTAATAAATAATTCTAATTTTAATTCAAACTTAATTAAAATTTGATTAATTCAAACTCAATTAATTAATTCAAACGTAATTAAAATTCTAATTCAAATATTCACACTCAAGTAATAATTCTAATATAATTAATAATTCTAATTTAAATAATTTCCAATTTAATTAACCCAAAATAAAAATCAAATTAATATACTTCAATCAATTCATCTAATCCGAAATTAATTCTGAAGATAAATCTATTTTGAAAAATTCAAACACTAAAAATTAAAAACCAAATCTTAAAAATTATTGGAAAATAAGATTTACAAAGACTAATTCAAGTTTTACTGTTAAAAATTGTTATAGTCGAAATAGGATGACTGCATGAACTCTAAGGACACTTAACCATGCGGCGTAGTATCTTGCTTAATTTCGCTGCGTTAAATTGCTAAATTTTAATTAGAGTAAGAATTAACAATTTTAATATATCTTCACATATTATTGTTTCATGTGTTAGGGCACTTTGGGAGATAGGAGGATGATTAGCTCCAATTATTTTCATTGATAATTTTTTGTTGCAGTGGAAAATTCGAAGTAATCGCTAATACTTAGATTTATTTGGTATCTACCTCCTTGCTGTGATTAATCTAATGATCCACACAGTGCACACACTCCACTATGAAAAATATTCTTTTTTGAAAATAATTCAGAGGTGGAAAAACCTCATACAATCTCACAACAAGAATACAATGAAAGCAAAAAGTAAATACACAATACAAATAAAAACTTTACTTGCTTGATCTCTTGTTGCTTGTAGACACCTATTGAAGACTCGGAAGTGCAGCAACACTTTGCCTTGAATCATCCAAGCACATACGAATAATAGCAGAGAAGAAGAGTTGTATTTGAATCCTTGGCGAACGCCTTTTATCCTACTGATTAGGGCTCCCAATCCGGTCAACCGTGACATGTTGGGACCTTTTCACCAACTGTCAAGTTAACCTTTGACCCACTTAGATTTTTCATCTCATGCCAACTTTCCATTAGACTTTCGATCAACAAGTGAGACCCTTCTTGAGCCACTTGGACTTTTCTCTTGCCAATGTGTGGTCCTCCTTGACCCACTTGGACTTTCCTTTGCTTAACCACGATTAGGTCTTTCCACTTGCCAACGTGCTATCCTTCTTGATCAACTTCGACTTTTCTTTGGCTAACCACAGTTAGGACTTTCCACTTGCCAACATGTGGTTCTCCTTGACTCACTTGGACTTTTCTTTACCAAACCACAGTTAGGACTACCCTTTACTAACATATGATTCTCCTTTATCTACTTTGATTTCTTTTGCCTAATCGCAGTTAGAACTTTCCTTTACCAATGTGCAATTCTCCTTGACCCACTTAGACTTCACTTTACCTAAATACGATTAGTACTTTCCCTTTGCCTAAGTGCAGTTAGGACTTTACCTTGCCTAACTTCCAATTAAAACTTTATCTTGTCTAACCTTTAGTTAGGACTTTCTCTTGCCTAACCTTCAGTTAGGACTTTACTTTGTCTAACCTCCAACTAAGACTTTCTAGTCAAGTATTTGATCCTCCATGAGCTACTTAACTTCTCTCTTACATATTGTCAAGTATCCAATCAACCTTGACCTACTTGACCTCTATTTCACATTTTGTCTAAATATTGAAACTCAAAATCCAATCAACTCAAATTTAGTCAAAGTGGTCAACCTTGACCCGAGGATGATTGCACTAATAATCTTCTAACATCATGTTCTCTCCATTTTTTTCAAAAAAATTTTTAAAAGATATTCTTTGAAAATATTTCTAAAAATCTCTTCTATTACTTGCAAATTCTTGTTTGAATATGATGTCTTAAAAAATCTCTTAGAACTTGAAAAATCATGTTTCAAAATGTTTTAAAAATTACTTTGCAAAAAACCAAATTCAACCTATGTTTGAAAAGCTTACTTGAATTCAACTTTTTAATTATCTCCACAAAAATTGTCTATTTTGAAAATAATTTTGAATTGTCCCAAAATACATTGTGATTTTTGAGTCTTCCTGTTGGTTTTTGATGCAATTCAAGGGGGAAGATAATAGGTTAAAAGTTTTTTAGAAAAAGGTTAGGTATTTTCAAAAACTCCTAAGATGTTAATTTTAGGGGGGAGAGATTAGGTTAAGGGGATGTGTTTTTGAAAATCTTCTTTATATATTTTACTTAACTTTGAACTAAATTGCCATAATAAAAAAATGGTAGATTGTTGGTGTAGGGAGTACTAGATAATTGAATATGTGTTTTGATGATTGGAAAATGTTCAAAGTTGAGATTTATTATGATCTAATGATGTTGATCAAATGTGTAGGGAGCAGAAACCAAGAAAGCCCTAATATATCAACTAGACTAGATACTAGACAAAAGAAAGTCTTAGCAGGTCAGCAAAGACTGAATACTAAACAGAGGCAAAAGACTTGACAAATCGAGGACACCATGCGGGAAGTCTAGGAGTTAGTGGACCGGACGTCTAATACATTGATAAGTCAGTGAGTGTTGGGATATACCTGATGCGATATGTGATAAAAATATGTTCCATAAACATACACAGCAGAAAACTTAACAATAAATAAACTAATTTATTACATCACACACCACCTGCATGTAATATATAATCACGCAGACAAGATCATAAAATAAATAAAATCGAATACAATTATGACCTATAACGAGAAGGGCATCAGCCTTTTGCGATGTTATCGAACCTTACCTCTATTCATATCCATGCCGAGCTCTTCAAAACAACTCCAAGAGAACAAGTTTCGCCTTTGGAAGATACTAGCCACAAGCGAGGGAACAGGATCAAGAAGACGTAGAAGAAGCAAAAGCAATATATTCTTCCTTTGGGTGACTCATGGCAACAAGAGGAGATCCTCTTGTTGTGGTCGGCGGCAAAAGAGAGGGAGAGGGAGAGAGAGAGAGAGGTATTAGGTTTAGGTTTCCAAAACCTAAGCAAGCCAATAATGAATTATGCATTAATTCTCTCGTAACCATATCAATATATAGTTTCTCTTTTATGAGTTGGATTAGAAAGCCCAAATCCAACCCATTATGTCTTAACTAAAAATTAGTTCATTAATCTCTTGGTTTGATTCATAACTAAACTAAGTTGGTTCATAGTTAAACCAAATTAGTTCATGACTAAACCAAATAGGGTCCAACTCTTTCATAAGAGATGTGGTCCATCCGTGCTTCCGTTTTAACAAATATTTCTATATTTATCTTATGTATAGTCCAACCAAATACTTATCTCTTGATATGAGAATCCTATTCTCTAACTAATTTTACGTCTTTTAGAGACTCATAGTGTGTGTGATCTAATAGGTTTCTGGTTTATCTTGGTTGTCCATAATTAACTACTTAATTATGAAATGATTATGAGTGTCATCTAGTAGAATATCATGATCCTCAATTAATCAAAAAATCACAGTTGATCATAAAACTAATTCTGAACCCTTCAATAGTTACAATGAGTCATGCCTTATTTTTTTCACTCGTCTTATACCCACTTGGTTCAGGGCATGGTCTGTGTGTATGCCCCCACTAAACCAACTATGTCACACCTAGCTTAAATAATACTTCCTCGTTCTACGTATTCAAATTACTCGTACATGTGTACAAAAGTCCTATACTGTTAATATGTGATGCTTTAGCTAAAGACTTTAAGTAATAATCCTAACAAGTGACTATAGGGTATACATCTCCTCGCAAGGAGGGGTGAATCCTTTGTGGGCTATCGAAACACCTTCGAACACTTTGACTTATTCCCAATCATCTCGGGTTCACACCTCCAAGAGATGCTTGCTTAAGATGTCAAAGTATAAGTCTCCATGATCAAGATAACTTATATATCTCAAGTCGAATGAAACTTGCACTCGAGTTGCAATAAAAACTTTACAGACATCTATATATGCAGAGAACCATATGAAGTTTTATAACAAATCACAATGAACTAGTTATCATAACTAGCATGCACATTTAACTCTCGACATTCCAATGTCTCCAAATAGTGAGAAATGACTGATTGGCTGAACCAAGGAGTATAACTCGTGTTAGTCTTATAGAATTGACGATGTCCTAATGCACCAATTCGACGACTAGGGAAATTCTAATACGTTTATAATTGCACATGTAAGGATAATCACAAGTTGTAATCAAATCACAAATTCTCTCATGCTATGAATTGTATTGTGGAAATTCAGTAAATGAGTTTAAGACTATTTAAATATATAATATTCACTAAAATAGTGAATCTATATTTATCAAATAAATAGTAAAATCATAAGGTGATTGTCTTAGGACATCCCTTAAAATCTAACAATGACGACCATACATCGAAAGGAAGCCCTGGGGGCCAATGGATCAAGCGCTAATCAGGAAGTCCAAACAGGTCTAGAGGACTTGATGTTTGGCAAGTTAGTTAAACTCTCCCGAGAGGAGTAAGTAAGAACACGTTCCCTTAAAAGGTATAGTAGGTGTTGATTTAACCTAGAGTTTCACTGGAAATTCAAATGTCAAGATTAGATAATTATAAGGCTATCACTATTTTTATATTATGATTATTATGCTAACTTTGTGATGCCAGAACTTAAAATTGAAAAGAAGTCAAAACAGTGCACTCCAGGTGACCGGAGATGTTCTAGGTGCCTAGAGGTTCAATTGACTGGATAGAGTCCAGATGCCCAAATAGCCCAAATACATGTCAATGTGACAAAGGAGGTGGCACACTCCAGTTGGTCATTACAAGTCAGAGTCAAGGCGCCTGGAGAAGGATAAGTCATAGGTTAATAGAGCTTCATCCTAGTCACTCCACGTGAGTAGTCCAAGCGCTCAAAAGGGATCTAGACGCCTGAAGATGGCTAAGTCACCGATGGTGTCAGATCGAATAGGCTTAGTTGGGGGCGCTCGGGGTTGATCTAGGTGTTCGGAATGGTCAATAAAAGAAGACTTCAACCATCAGCTTTAAGACAACTTTTTCATCTCATCTTCCAAGTGCTCCAACCTTCGGCTTGCTCTGAAATGCAACCTCTGCAACAAATGGCTTCCCCAGTGACCACACTCTACTCTAAATCTCTCTTGGTTGGTATATTTATTTTAAGTTACCATTCATCTTTTCATGCTTTCTTTAAAAGGAACGGTAAAGTGTTACCTTCCTTACATTCGTAAAGACAAGTCTCCTTGATTAAGAAGGAGATTAATAGTGGATTACCCATTGAAGCGGTCAAAGTTCTGAGGCCTTGGACTAGCAACCACAACCAAGTAAAAACAAAGTTGTGTTTGCATTGTATTTTGTTTTCTTATCTATCTTCGCTGTTATCTTTGATAAAACAAAATAAGTTTTTGAAAACAAGTGAAAAATGGAAGCGCTATTCACCCCCTCTAGCGCTTTTACGATCCTACAATTGGTATTGGAGTGGGGGTACTCTGACTTGTAAGTTAGAAGTCAAACAATTAAAGTTGAGCTCGGTCAAGGCAGGACTCAAGTCTAGGCCCTCCAAGTTATGTTCCAATCGGATTAGACTTATGTCTTATACGGACCTGAATCTGGGACCAATGCTACTCAACTCTTGAATTTGAGACCAATGTTACATGGTATCCGACTCCCAACTTTGAGACCAATGTTAGTTGACTCTCAACTCTGGGACCAACTCTACTCAATGCCCGATTCCTGACTCCAGGACCAATGCTACTTAACGCCCGACTTCCAACTGCGAGATCCTTATCACTCAACTCCTGTGTATGGAGGGCGTGACCAACCAAGATCATAGAGAGCATGTGTAGGCGAGGCACCCCCTCAATTCGAACGTGGGACAAGTGGAGAACGTGGGCTCCGCTCCTTCCATTAAGGTAATGGTATAAATTCACTGCTACAATAATGCTCTTTAAGGGCGCACATAAACTCCATTATAGCATACTTTTAGTGACATTAGAGTTACGGTGACATTATCAAAAAAAATGTCTTATAATGCAATGTCGTCTTAGGCTCTCTAATATTCCTGACATTTGTATAATGTCATTATAAAATATATATATTAACTTTAAAAGTATCTTAATTCTAAAGATATACTAACAAACGAAAATGTCAGGGAAGAATATTTCAAAGGTGTTTATGTATGTCTTATTATTATCACTTAAACAAATTTATATTGGCAATTATAAGTGTATTATATATATTTTTATATAAGGACAATAAAATTTGTAGAAATGATAATTTATAAGATCAATTTAAAATGTCACCTTAATTAATCTATAATGACACTATTAAATGTCAATTATAATAATTTCTAAAGACATTAAATGTTGTCATTAATATTTATTTAGAATATATAATCTTAATTCACCCACCATGTAGGATACAAGAAAAATTACACATCAACACAATTCACCCACTATATAGAATAGAAAAAATTTACATCCAAAACATCCAATTCATTCACCACATCATCACAAAAGTACTAATGCAATACTAATGTAAAAGTATTGAATCCAAAACTAGCCAAATTCTAACAAAACATTAAGTTTTAAAAATAATAAGGTGTTGTAAAATAAAAACTCAACTAATTTACTATGAACAATCTTCAACCATCATATTATAAGCAAAATTCATATATCTGTCACCTACAAATACAATCCATAAATTTGTATAAGTAAATTAAACAATGAAAATATGAAACTAATGAAAATAATTTAAAAAATTGAATATCATACCAAACAAATAATATAAAGTATCATTCCATATGCACTAATAGTAATCTTTGCTTATTGTCAATTGCAAATATATTTCATATTTGTTTAAAATTTCAATAACATGATAAATATAAAAAATTAATAATATTTTACTAAAAGTTAAAATTATACTAGATGATAAAGCCAAGCTATCATTCCTCCACTATGTGAAAATGGAAAATAGACTTTAAATATTATCAGAAGTAATAAATGATAATTACCAAAATAGACACACGTGAAGTAAAAGTGTCAGTTTTTTTTACTTCGCCATAAAAATAATTGGCTCAAAACTGAATCAATTTCAAAGTAAAAAGACACTTTTACTTCATCAGTTTCGTAAAAATATAAAAATAGTTGATTATATATGATTTCATAGATTACATTGATTAACAAACTAAGTAATTTATAGGACTTCACATTTTTTGTATTTGACTTGATTGAAGTATTGTTTTTTTTGTCGTATTACGTCTTCATAGTATAGACATAATAGAATATGTTTAACTGTATCAAAATTTTCAAATTAACGAAGTAATTTATAAGAAAGACTTCACAATTTTGATACCGCAAATATCTATCAAATACAATCCAAAAGTGACATATTTGACCAACTTCATCCAAAAATATATCCATAAATCTTTAAATACGACCCAAAAATTTATATCACAACGTACACGACCATTAGGCACCCACATATGAGTAGACAAATTCACTCCATTCACTTCTTACTCCATTATACTAAGATTAATTGTAATACGAATTCTTGATTAATGCTCCAGACTGAAATATTAACAACTATGGAAGAAGACAATAGGATGACTTAAATAAGCAAAGATGAAAAAAAATGGACACTAGTCATGTTCGGTAGGGTAGAATGGTATATGACTCATCAAAATGCAGCAAAAGCCAAGTGTATCTATGGAAGACAACGACACATCCTTCATTTCCTAAGAAAACAGTTCTTATTATCAACCAAAGACAACTAAACAACAAAATACGTGAATGAAGCGCAAATAAATTTTGAGAATATAAAAATGGAAAACAAATTTCAGTAGATTTAAACGGCTCATACCCAACCAGTCGCACTTATTTTTCCTGTGGGGTTCACAACAATGCTTCTTACTCTATGGAAATGAACAACAGTTCCTTGAACAAGGCAACTTCAATATCTTCAACACGACAAATCTGAAAACCAAAAAATATATTAACAATACAAGAAAAGAGACAGACAGTAATGAAAAAAGTATCCCTCGAGGGCTAATGAGAGTGAAATATTGATATTGGGCTATGTGAATTTAGGTGATAAATTTTAGATATTTAACAAAATAATACATAGATAATTATTGAAGTATAAGGATGCACGTGAAGTAAACAGTCAGTTTATTACTTCGTTATAGAGTCTTTGTCCGGTCTAAATCGGTTTGAAATTGAATCATTTTTGAAGTAAAATGACTCTTTTACTTCTTAGGTTCCGTAAAAGTACCGAAGTAGTTGATCATATGACTTCACATATTACAATCCTTGATGAAGTAAATTATTTATACGACTTCACAATTTTTTTAATTGAGGTGCAGTAAATATTTCTTTAATTTCACCACTATTTAAATTTGTCAAAATTATTTATATTGTATTACTTCACCATTTATTTATAATATAGAAGTAATTGACCATATTTTAATGCAACACAATATTAATTTAACGAAGTAATTTACATGAACGACTTTAAAATTTTAAACTGTGGTGAAGTAGATGTTTTTTTTTAACTTCGCCACTATTTAAATTTATCGAAGTCGTTTTATTGTATTACTCCACTATTTATTTGTAGTGTAGAAGTAATTCATCGTATTTTACTACAACACAATTATAATTGAACAAAATATTTTTTACCACGAAAATAGAACAAATATACTATCAATATCTTGTTAGGATCGATGGACGGAGGCTAGAGAGGGGGGTGTGAATAGCCGCCCCAAATCGCTCGTTTCTTCCTACAATTCGTTAGTACAGCGGAAATAACAAATAGAAATGAAACGGGAGAAGATCAAACCTCAAACAACCCGATGTAACGAGGTTCGGAGATATACTCCTACTCCTCAGCGTGTCCGTAAGGTGGACGAAGCCTATCAATCCGTCGGTGGATGAGTCCCCGGAGAACCGGCTAATACAAACACTC
>JBBMJZ010398528.1:0-10519 GCA_037833815.1 Zingiber zerumbet
ATAAATAGAACGGGATAGAAATTAATTTTCATCTAAAAAAAATGGATGGAATGAAATTTCCATCCCTAAATAGTGACATATTAATTTTTTATTAATTACTTTTTATATTAAAAATTATATTCTACCGTTAATTAAATAGAATAAATATCTCAACCAACGATAAACAACGTCGTACCATTGAGGGCTACTTTGTAACATCATTGTCATTAAATCATAAGCATCTTCGTCGGTCAATATATCATTTTAAGAAAAAGGAAAAATATTGACGAGTTAATCGATCGGACCTAAATTATTAGAACGACATTGATAGTTTGTTAATAAGAAATTAAGAATAGAGACTCGCAGCCGAGCCAAAGGATTGGCCTGTAGCAGTGAGTTGTTTCCCATCTGAGCCGTAAATAAATTAAATCTATATTCATAAATAAATTTGATATTTCAGCTCTATCATAAACAATATTTATGAATAATAATGTTGGTGAACACAAACATATTTAACTCGTTCATGATTTTTATGAAAATCATATTGATTAATAAAATTCTATCAATATGGTAGATAAACAAATAAATTTTTAATATGAAAAATTAAATAAATTGAAATTAACATTTTGATAAAATCTAAATGAACAAAGTTTAAATTAAGTTAAACTTAAACTCATAAAAATAAATCAAGACAAATTTAAATAATTAAATAGTTTAATTTAATTATTGTACTCTCGTATGCTTATTTAAGGTCAGGTATATGTACTCATAAAATCTCCTTCCACGTATTTTATTTTCATTCGTATAATTTGGAATGTAATATTATTCTCCGTAGTGTACATTGTACTCCTGTAGCAACAAAAAATAACTACGCTCGTCCTAGTGTTTCCGTCAATCGTCTCAAGATTAATACGGAAGAAGTAAATCACGGATAGCTACTAATCTTTGGAATAATGATTAATATATAAAAAAAACATTTATCTTAATTTTATCGAGATTTGAACCCTAAATTATATGATGATAATATTTTATATGTTAGCTATTGTACCGTTCAGAGGAGATCTTGTACATTGTACTCCTGCCTCTTGAGGATGATCCTGTACATTGTACTTTTTGTAACTTGATATAAAAATAATTAACGGCTAACAAATAGGCCATTGAAATTATACCTTGTGTTATATTTTGATAATTCAAATTGTTTGAGTGAGCCCCTTTAATATTTGAAAAAGACAATGAGGCCGTTTAAATTTAAAGTACTTTTTTTTTTTTTTTTACTTTTATGGATTATGATTAATTTATCTGCAAGGGAAAATTCTTAATTAAAGATTAATAGTTAATTACCCAGCTAAGTTCATTTCTGGTACCATTCGTTAGTTGAGGGAAGAAGAGCAGGGATTGAAGTTAATGACACTTTCTTCTCTGTGTTCATCGCCGTGCACGGCGAGGCTACCGCCAAGTAGTCGAGATCCTCTGAATTGTAATCCCTTATCCATTTATGAACCAAAGGTTATTCATATGTAAAATTTTATGGATCCTAACTGTATAATAGATCGAGTGAACTGATACATCTTTTAAATCATATTTTATAATCTAAAAGATCCGTGCTTACCACTAAGGCAGTCTCAAGATTCTTAAAGGTTATAGGTTAAAAAAAATAGCTCTTAATATATATTTTTTAAAAAAATTTGTCACCCATTTTTTATTCGGATTTGGGATGACAATTACAAGTTTATTTTTTTAAAAAATAACATATTAGTTTTATAAAATAGTTTTTTATAAAATTTAGTTTTCTGGTTTTGAAATGTAAAATTATTAACTAAATTTTTATATTTAAGTTTTGATAATAATTTTTTTTCAACTTATAAAATTATTTAATTATTTAATTTTTTTTAACACTGATGAACTTAAAATTTAGTTTTCTGACTTTTTTTAATATTCTATTTTGAATTATATGAGTAAAAAATCTTTAATTAATTTTTTATTAAGAAAAAAAAAAGAAAGAAGGAGAAATAAATATTAGTATCACCAAATGAGGAGAAAGAATTGCTGATAAGAAAGGAAAATGGCACAGAGCATTGAAAGAAAAGTTATGCGATCGGTTGAGATTTTTTGAGAGATTAAAAGGGAAAGAGTTATTAAATTTTATAAAATATAATTAAATAGGCTGCCTAATTTTATATTAAATTAGGGAAGGTAATTAATAAGGAAATTGCGGGTTGAAAATGGGAAGGGGAATCCGTAGCAACATGGCAATTTTTATATAAAATTAGGCAATATAATTAATGAGGAAATAGGGATAAATATTTTGTGTGAATAGGCAGCAGAATTGGAGTTGAGTCCCAAAATGGAGTGTTCTCATGTCCCCTCGCCGATCGGACGATTTAAATTACATCTCAAGGATGCAGTACACATCACGAGATTATTATGACCATCCGATCGGTGAGAAAATATGGGGACACTCCATTTTAGGGATAGAGGATCTCAACTCGTAGAATTGTCAGCAACATGACATTCATTCACGTGGACACGCGTGCCCCTAAAATTCATCAATAAATAATTAAAAATTATAAATCAAATTTTAGTAAAAATAAAAAAAATTATCAACTAAATATAACTTCAATGGTAAAAAATTAACTCTTTCTGTATAAGGAATTATCTAGTTAGGTCCAATATTTTTATGATTTACATCCTTTTAAGGGTGTATTTAATTGAAAGTTATTCTTAATAATTTTAGTTATCCATCTAAAATTATCAATTAAAATTATTTTTAATTTAGGTAATTAATAATTTTATATTAAACTGATAAGGATAGATATTATACTTATCTTAGTTAATAAGATAATTGGAAAGGAAAGAAATAATGGCACATATTTATTTTATATTTATTAGTTGATTTAAATTTATTTATTTTCCCCCAACCCATATAGATTAAAATAAATTAGGAAAATAGCATCCATTTTTTTTCTCTTTCTTTATTAACATTGTCTAGTCATTTATAAGAAATATCTTGCCATTTAAGATAATAAATGCCTAAAGATAATTTCATATTATTCATTTTTTTATTTATCATCATAATAAATATGAAAATAAAATTAATTTTATTTTTATATATTAGTAAACAATCAGGGAAATAAGAATGAATATATAAGTGTGAATAAATGGCTTCATTTCCACTTGTAGCAGAGATGACGTGGCCAATTCCCATTTGGGCTCTCACAAACGGACACGACTGACGTCATTCACCAACTCCAGCCGCAACCAACAGCAAAAATGACGTCACTCCGTCGGCCAGAAACTTCGCGTTGTGTCGGACGCACCGTAACGGATCAGCGTCCTCGATCCCTTCCCGTCCTGAAAGATTCGCGCGGATCGCTTTGAGATTCGGACACGCGGCCACAGCCAGATTTTGTCATCTCTTGACAAATTTGAAAATTTGTCAAAACAATCTCTAAAGTTTTATAAATATCAAAATGGAACCTAATATTTTAGTTTACAATGAACATCAGGAAGCTCTTGGAAAATGTTCTATATATTAGGGAGTATCATGAAAATGATTTGTCTAATTAATTATGATAATTTCAATCGGAAACCTAAGTTATTTATGTAATGTGATTATTGTGTTGATACGATCGTCTGTTTGCGGCTAAATCTGGCGGAAATCGTGATGCTATCTCCATTAGCTGGCGGGTGGTGGATAGGTTCGACGACGACGCGGCAACGAGATCCGAGCTTGCCGACTTCCGCTTCGACCTTTATGGAATCCGACGTCTCCATCGTCGCGCTTCACTCCTGCTCCCCTTAAGTTCTGATCTGTAGATATTCCCCCCTTCTCTGCTGTTTTCCGGAGCGGAGCTCTCTTTTCCGGCGTTTCTTTCTGCGAAAAATTCGATTTTGAGGATTCTTTGCGGTCTGGTGCATAAGACCCGTGCTTTGGCTCTTCCACCGCGGATTGGTGTTGTTAGGGATCGGAGTCTCTTTTCCGGGTTCTCTTTCTGCTTTTGGTATACGGACACCCGTGCTTTGGTCTCTTTCATTGAGGATTGAGGTTCGGAACTGGCGTGATTGAGGGATTTTTGGATCGCGGCAGCTTTAAGGCAGTAGAAAAAGGGACAAAGTTTGGGTTTTGGAAGCTATTAAGGGTTTCTTGTGGGTGCCTGGTTTGCCTACTATGGGTTCGTTCAAGCATGAGATTGAGAGGAAACAAATGCTTACTCTTTTCCTTCTTCTTGGATTGTTGGTTCCGACGGCAGTGAGTAATGTGGTGCTGATTGGAAAAAACGTGTCCTTGTCGTTTCCAGACGTCGAGGCCAATTTTGGTGAGTGTTTCGTATTTTTAGCAAGGTTTATTTGGCATCTTGCAATTGTATCATGGCTTATTTGTTCTCGTATGTTGTTATGTGCAGCTCCACCAGTAAAAAGATCAGGTGAATCTGGAGTATTGTATCTCGCAGAGCCATTAGAGGCGTGCACTAAGTTAACAAACGAAATTTCTAAAGGTTTAGGCGCTCCATTTGTGTTGATCAGAAGAGGAGAATGTTCTTTTGAAGCTAAAGTCAGGAATGCACAATATGCTGGTTTCAAAGCTGCTATCATATTTGACAACGAGGATAGAGGATCCCTGATTTCAAGTAAGACTTTTATAGTTTGCAGTATTGCAACTTTATGATGTTTAGTAGAGCATTTTAAAAAATCTCGTCTTGGTTAGAGAGAACCAAATGTGCAGTTGCATTGTAATGGGTCAAAGCAATATGATATTTGCCAATTTCATTAAAAATTCAATTACTTTAATTTCTAATGGCGATCATACCTTGCTTTATATGATAAAACTACTAAGGCCTTATTTGTTTATCTTGAATAATTTAACTGTGATGGGAATTGTGAGCACCCGACGAGGTGTCATGGAGGAGTTGGCAACAATTTTGTAATTGATTTTCATTCCCATGAGAAGTTTTTGGAATGAATAGGAATCATTGAGGTGGAATGTAATGGTAGGGTTTAGAAAACATTCCAAGTGTATAAATCCTAATGGATTCAGTACTAAATCACAACACTTTTTTCCAAACGAGTACTGTACGTGTGTCAGTCTGCACAAATTATTGTCATATTTCCTTTCATTTCTTATCTTTTTAATTTTCCATACTACTGGTATTGCCCAAATTCTTATTTGCTAGCAATTTTATTGGTGGTCAAACAAACATGAGCAATTTTCAAGATTACGAATATATATTTATAGGGTCCTTTGTTGGTGGATTCTGATACCCAATCCGTCATGAACACGATTTAGCTTTTTTGAGGGCAGAACCCCATAGTTGTTTGAATACTCTATGGTTAATGGAGCGTTGTATGCCTTCTAGGTTAAAAGATGGGGCATGGGTTTATGTAGCTAATAAATAATAAAAGTTACTAAACTTTGTAGCGAGGATGAGACTGTTGAGATGAAGGCATAAGGTTAATAACGTAGATAAATAGAACACAAGTATTTGTGAGATGTTATTATGACAAACTAAGAGAGAATGTGATAAAACAGAGTGTGTATCCAAATGGATTAGTTGAATCATTTAGAGTTATAGGTAAGCAGTAGGAGTTCAAAGAAAACTTGTCGAGTAGTAACTTAGATTTTACTGATAATTGGCCTTACAGTTCAATGATGGAGCAAGATCCATGCAAGTTCCTAAATAGTTAATACATGGCATTTTCTTATTTTTTACAATGATTTGTTGTCTGGGGATCGATTGAGATCATCGCCTGTCATCCCATCATGGTTACCCTTTGTAGTTAGCCTAGCGTCGCTGTTATTCTTCCAATTATTTATGATTAGAATTTAGTAGAATGAGAGGAATAAATAGTTGAATTTTTGCAGCAGAAACTCAAGCTGTATGCTGGTGAAAATTATAGGCTTTTGGATAGAATGAAATGAAATATACATTTCCACTTCTACCCTTAGTGATCTTATTTAGCACTTGTATTCTTTTTAGCCTAGTTGAGCATGTTAGAGGTGATCCCTGTTTCTGATTTTCTTTTGCAGTTAGTTATTGGAAGCTGTTCTAATATATCTCATAGTCAGCATTTATTCTTTCTCGTTTTCATGATCCATATTTCAATAAGATATTGCAGTGGCAGGAAATTCAGTTGGCATCCATATCCATGCTGTGTTCATTTCCATGGCTTCTGGCGAAACATTGCGGAAGTATGTTGGCTATGCTGGTTTGGAGTTGTGGATCTTACCTACCATTGACAGTTCGGCATGGTCAATTGTGGTCATTTCATTCATATCACTGCTAGCTATTTCTGCTGTGCTTGCCATGTGCTTTTTTGTCCGCAGAAATGTTATTAGGCATGAACAGCATCGACTTCCTAATGTGCGTGAGTTTCACGGAATGAGTAGTCAATTAGTTAAAGCTATGCCAAGTCTCATATTTACCTCAGCTGTTGAAGATAATTGCACCTCAACAACTTGCGCTATTTGCCTAGAAGACTACTGTGTCGGGGATAAACTTCGCGTGCTTCCATGTCGGCATAGTGAGTTTTTCTTTTATCATAATTCAGTCTTATCACCTGTTTTGCTTGATGTTTGTGTCTTCCATAATCTATCTGAATGATTCGTTCTATTGGAACTGCATAATTTTGTGGCATTTCAACTCAACTAAGGGCCAGACAAAATGTCATCTTAAAACAACAGTCCTAATACTCTGAGAAAGCTTCATTAAAACTTTAAACAAACTGTTATGATCAGCAAACAGTAAATCATCTGAACTGTATGTCCAATATACATAAACTAAGGACCCTATCATCTTGTTACTCGATTGGAAAGGTGTGAAGAAGAACTGAAGGGAAAGAAAGGCAGGATAGGATTAATCCTCATTAACTTGGAAAGAAATGTAGAAAAGAAGGTTCTTATGAACTTCCTGCCAGTCTGTTCCATGCAAATGAACAGGACGTATGGAGAAGGAAAGACTGATGTTGATTGTTTTTTAGTTTTCGACAGGACAAAAACTGGTGGACAGTTGACTAAGTTTTTGTTCTTTTACTTTTCCCCTTTCATTGCTTAATGGTGAATGATTGATAATATTTTCACGTTCTTTTCCTTTTCAATTCCTCCTCTTCACCAATTCCTTGCATCCTAGTAAACACACTCCTGTCTTTAATCCTATATCTAGAAAACAATTTCAAAGTGTTATTGATGAAGACATTACTCATACTTTCCAACAATTCAAATCATTAGAAACGGCGCATAGAGCTCTTAGAGCTCTACGTCTCATGGTTTCCAACAATTCAAATCTCTTAGAACTCTGAAATGTTCACATCGATAGGTAGGCTGGTCGAGTCTACTTTGTAAGGGCGTTGTGATGCTAAAATGAATTTAATTTTTGAAGCTTTAAACTTCGCAAGGAATTTTTTTGGTAGATCTTTTTAAGGTAGTAGTTTTTATGTTTTTATTAGAAATTATCTTGTCTTGTTAGAGAATAGCGAATTTCTTCCAAATTTGATGGACTACCTTTTGGGTATAGGATTATTTCTTTCATACAGAATATGATTTATTTCAGTTTTGTGTTTATTTGGGGCCTTTAAAAGAAACCTTAATCGCCCCTTGTTGATCTTCTTCATATTAATATTTCGTTTTGGTGAATTTAGTTTTGGTGCTACATCTCATAAACCCCTCATAATGCGAGCAATCCCTCTCGTTACTACTATCTTGAAAATGTAATCTTGCTTTGCTCCGGCTCCATTTGTAGTGTGTCGTTTGTAGGCAAAGGCAGTAATCATTCGTTCCCAATAACTGAGTTACTACACATGCCATGACCAGTAGAAGATTGCACATTGGCATGTCGGTCAGTGAAACCCACTTAGCTACACTCCCATAATGGTTAGCCAAGTCAGGAGTCACCGGATGCCTCGACGTTAATCTTCTACTTCAACCCAGAAGCTAAGTCGTCTAACATGCATAGAATCCATGAGGTCTAATCTGAATGGCATTCGGTGATTCTTTGTTTGGAGATTACACGAGATGTTTATAACTGTAAAATCATTTACTTTTTGCTGGATAATTTTACTGCCGAGATCCTCTCAGGGAATCAATGTATCATTCATAATCACTATTATACTACCTTTCTAGTTTTGACAATCAGAACTGCACACTTTCCTTATCATCGGATAGTTTCTTAACGATTTGGTTTCCTGAGCTTTATGTATACAAAATGCAGATCGTGTGTGTTTACTAGTAGTTATTCATGATTCATAATTGCTTCTAGTCGTTCTCTTAAGTACTTGTAACTCATGATCAGGTAATTTGTTGTCCCACACTAATCTTTGTTGAATCATCGTACAGAGTTCCACGCGTTCTGCGTCGATTCCTGGCTCACTACTTGGAGGACATTCTGCCCTGTTTGCAAGCGAGATGCTATGGCAGGCGTAACTGATCTTCCGGCTTCCGAGCGCACGCCGTTACTTTCTGGCACAACTCCGAGCACAATTCCTATATCATCATTTCATTCACCTGCGGCAGCATCTCCAGCCATCCGTATATCGGCAATGCCTCCCTGGTCACATTCAAATTCCAGACCTCATTCCTTTGCGAGTCCTAACAGTTCCCAGTCCTTCCGAACAATGCCACTGCATCTCCAGTCTAATTCAAGTTTAACATCGAGCATTTCGCATATCCCTAACCTGCATGGTTCCTACGGTCGCTCACCATCAATTTGTATAAGTAGAAACTCTCTGGACCTTAGATATTCATCGTCTCATAGATCCCGTTCGTACCTCGTATCTCCTCATTCCATTTACTCACCTATGAACTCTAGACTTGGATCCTCGTACATGCCCGGCTCGAGTAATGCAGCCTCCAGCTATCTTGCGGCATCGTCCAGTAGACAATCTTACTTGAGACATTGTCCTGAATCAGAAGCAAGTTTATCGGCTTTAGCCTCGACAAATTCTTTACCGGGATGCTGATCTATACAATGGCTGCAGTTTTGATGTATATTATTCTTGGTTATGAAAACCTTAGATTTTTCTTGTTGAATGACAGAGACATGTTGCTCGAGTATGTCTTGGTTATTAGGGTTATATGGTTTTGATCTCGATTACGATTGTTTATCATCGTTTCTTTCCTGATCAGATTACAGGTAGCTCTATCGGCGTAATTGAAGCTCACTGATGGTGATAATGCCCCGTTTATTCCTGCTGGGCAAAGGAAAGGATGTATCGAATGAAACTCGAGATTATTTAGTTGGTGACGCTAGGCAACCGATAGCCCATCTATCGATAAGCTCATTGGTCTATCGGACAGCTCATTGGGCTACTCTAATTTCTTTTTAAGCTAGCCAACTAATAGCTTCACTGTCGATGAGTAGATTGTAAACGAGCCAAGTTGAGTTAAACAGTAAAGAGCTTCGGTTCATTATCCTTAAGTTCGGCTCGAGTTCAATTTAAACTTTAGTTCTTAAGTTCGAATTTAGTTCATAATAAAATTAAATAACTCGAGTACGATTTGAGTTTTAATTCTTAAGTTCGAATTCAAGTCATAATAAAATTTAAATAGTTCAAGCTTAGTTCGAAAAAACCTCGTTTAAAAATTAAACGAGTTGAATTCGAACTTTTATATATATATATATATATATATAGAGGTTCGTGAGCTCATGAACTAAATCCTATTAAACTCGAGCTTGACTCCTTAACTTAATCGAACGAACGAATTTTTTTTCAGCTAAGATCCGAATAGCTCATGAGCGACTCGAGCTCATCAGGATAGTTCATAGGGAGGAGTAGGAGTTTAGTTTCATATTAAAGGGGTAAATGAATCAAATTGAGTCAAATAATATGAAAAATATTAGTATTTGAATTAAGTTAAAAAAAAAGTGATATAAATAATTTTGACTTGAGCATAATTCAAGATAAAATTCAAGTTTGATTTGAATCAATTCAAGCAAAATTAAACTATAATTTAAACTGATTTCGATTTAAATTATATAAAATTTAATTTAAACATATTTAAATTAAAATAGTATAAAAACAACTAGTGTTCCATTTGAATTCGGATATCTTAATTTTAAATATAAATTAAATATTTTTTGAACCAATTTCAAAATTTTAAGAAAATCTATTTGTTTGCACCCTAGTGAAGATCAGTGGATCATAGTTTAATTTGAATCGTTCGAATTTTGATTCAAGTATAATTAAACTATAATTGAAAATGACTGAATTCAGTTTAAATTAATTAAAAATTAATTGGAACATATTTAAATTAAAATGGTATAAAAACAACTAAAGTTTCATTTGAATTCGGATATGTTAATTTCAAATACAAATTAAATATTTTTTTAATAAATTTCAAAATTTTGAGAAAATCAGTTTGTTTGCACCTTATTGAAGATTAATGGATCATTAAACTTGCTCTTGAATATTTCATATTTACAGATTTAAGCAATACTAAAATATTTTTAATTCAGATTTGAAAATTTTCAATTTCCTTTTTATTTTTTTACTAAATTAATAAATCAAATCATGTTACACATTAATTCGAATTAGGCAATATAATTAAAAT
>JBBMJZ010398557.1:0-13629 GCA_037833815.1 Zingiber zerumbet
AAGTAGTTAGTTTATTCTCTTGATCATTTTTAGGGTTAAGTTCTTATGATTTAATTGGATTTCTAACCCTCCCCCTTTGGTATTCATCACAAAAAAATGAAGATAGATGAATCAAAGAAAAATTATAGAGTAAGCATGGAAGGTAGGGAGGGAAAGGTTTGAGAAAAACAGTAGTAATTTTTTTTTTTGAGTAATCTTAAAAAGAATACTAAGTTAATAAATGTATAAGTAAATGGTTTGAGTCAGATTAAAAAGAATACTAAGTTAACAAATGTATAAGTAAACTTTTTGAGTAAGCTTAAAAAAAATTGGTTGAGATACTTTGTATATCTCAGACTTAGGGAGAGGTTTGAAAGAAAAATACTAAGGAAAAAAATTGCAAGTAAGCTTTTTAAGTCAGCTTCAAAAACTTTCTAAGTAATATTAGAAAACGTTTATCAAGATGGATTGCAAAAATCCAGTTCAAAACAAGTGATTTGTTGGCAATTTTTTAAAAAGTTTTGTAAATTATTGTTCCAAAATGTTTTTAAAGAGACTTGTCCTAGAAAAATAAGTTTGGAATTTTCTAAAGGATAAACATCAAACTTTTCAAAACTTGGTAGAGTGTTCTTGAAAATAGTTTTCAAAATATTTTGTAACAAATGTTAATATAATTTTCAAAATACTTGCATTTTTTAGGACGAGCATTTTAAAAAGTATAAGAGTATCGTTCAAAGTAAATTTAAAAGTAGGTTTTAAAAGTATCTTGTAAAATATTTTTCACAATGATTAAGCAAAGTACTATTGAATGTATATCATTTTTTCAAATATATTGTACAAAGTTTTTCCAAGTATGAATTTTTGAAAAAAATTCAAAAGCAATTTAAGGTAATTTCAAAGTATTGATTACTTTTCAAAACAATGTTGAGAGTATCATTCAACATCTTCAAAAAAAAAAATAGTAAGAAAATTTTAAAAGTATTTTTCATAATATTCTCCCCTGAACCTGATCTAATTTAAGGAAAATAATTATCTAAAAATTATTTTTAAATATCTAGTCATTAGTTATTAACTGACTATTAGAAGATGACAATGTTTACTTGGTTAGTTAAGTTAAGTACATGTATCCAGTTAGTATTTGACTAAGATGGATTACTTAATCTAATTGTTGTAATTTGGCATTTCTCGTCCAGATTTGTCTCGATGCACCGATATAAGCATCATAAATCCAGGTAATTTGTCTATACATCTCACACCATTCTAAGTTTTTAAATGCGAGTTGAGTGAATTTGGTGTGATCCCCAGACATGTGTCTGGAACAACCACTATCCAATATCCACTTAGTTTTCTACAAAAGGTGGGAGTCATTATTAATTTAATTCAATTTTGATTTTGACTCAATTTTTTATTTAATTTTAATTTATTTTAATTTATTTTAATTTAATTTTTGGTTTTAAATTTAATATAAATATAAATTTTTAATTTAAAATTTTATTTTAATTTAAATTTTGATTTAATTTTAATTTTTAATTTAATTTTGGATTCTTAATCATCTCACTCGATTTACATTTCCAATTAGGAAATCCTATAATTTTTTTAGATGAGGTAGGTTAAATTTTAGGATTAGGTTTAACTTTATGTTAGATTTAAATTTAGCTTTCGGTTCAACAAATAGACATCCTTTGGATAAACTTCTAAGCTGTGATAAGTCACTTGGACATCATTAGAGTAACCACGCTTTTAAAAATTTTCAAATAGTCCTATCCACTAAACTTAATATAAAACTCTAGTCTAACCAGTTAGGATTCGTAGGGGTAGTTTAAGTTAATTCCACTAAGCAAAATACACCAGGTCGAAGTCATATCTTCCTAGACATACATAGACAGAGTTTCCCTAACCTACTATCATTCAAAACTTCACCAGTACCGTTTATCAAGTTAAATTTTGTCCCTTATTTAACCTACTCTTATTACCTATTCGGGTAAGTTTATTGATTTTAGAGGTGCCAACTAGTTTAGAGTCTCCCCCTGAATTATTGGATTAGACTTTAGGTTTTGGGTTTATGTCGATTTACTTTATAGTTATAATAGACTTGGTTATAATTTAAGTTTAGATTAATTTTATTTTTTAATTTAATTTAGGTTTAGTTATAACCTTGGTTGACTTTACTGAATTTAGCTTAGAGGATTTAATTTTTAAGATTAAGGTTGACTTGTTTGGTTTATTTATTTTTAGATAGTGTATTTTATTTTTAGGTATGTAGTATTGATTGATTCCTACTTGCGTGGTTAGACACACTTTCAAAACCTAGGCTTTGGTTTGATTTTTATGTTGATTGACTAAAGATGTAAATGTTTTGTTAGTTGAGCTAGACTTGTATTCGAGTCCGGACTTATTGTATACAACTCTTTATGATCTAAGTATCATATCTAGATACTTAGATCTAGTTGTGAATTTTTTAGTAGTTTTTTTAGTTTAAGTACTCCTCTTTTCAATCTAGAATTATCCTCCTCAAGTTGTGCAACTTGAGTCAGGACTTTAGGTTGAATCTACTTAGTTATTGAGTTTGAATTTAGTAGTTCATTAAATGTTTTATTTTCTTTACTTAGTTCATCTGTTTGATTTTAAGATATGGTTAATTTCTTATGCAAGCATGTAATAATTTTAAAAAACTTTTTTCTTAAGATAGATTGTACCTCATCAGAACCTTTAAAAATAAGTGTGAACTCATGGCTTGATTCGGGCTCAGATCCGTCTTCCGATTCATTTTCCAATTATGGTCCATACGCCATTAGTGCGAGGTAGTTGGTGTGCCTTAGTTCATCTCCATCCGATTCCTCCGCGGACTATTCATCCAAAGTTGCTTTAAGGGTTTTCTTTTTCTTGAGATTCAGGCAATTGTTCTTATAATGTCCTTCTTGTTACATCTAAATTATGTGACATTGATCTTGTTGTTGTTGGAATTTGAAGTAGAGTTGATCTTCTGAGGTCTTTTTTGGTGAAGTTCTTTTTTTTCCTGGTAAATATCTTTCTTACCAGATTCACCAGGAATTCTTCATCGTTTAAGTTTGGGTCAGACTCAACTTCAGGTTTTGGTTTAGTTCTGGATTTTTCTTTTGACGTTCCTGCAGTAAGAGCAATACCTTTCTCGGGTTTGGTGTCAGTATGTTTATGTAGCTCTAATTCATAAAAAAGTTGATCTAATTTTAGTTTAGATAATTTCTCAAGATTTTGTAAGCTTCCACAATGAATGCCCACAATGCATTTCGAGGGAAGACATTTAGAGCATACTTTATCAGATCTCGGTTCTCCATCTGATGGTTGATTGTGTGGAGTCCGTTGAGGATGTCTTTTATCCTCGCATGCAACTGACTGGAAAATTCTCTTTCCTGCTTTTTGATGTTAAATAATTTATTTAAAAATAAGTATCTTATTGTTACCTTTGCGTCATTGGTCCCCTCGTGTAGTTCTATGAGCTTTTCCCATAGTTCCTTTACGTTTTCGTGTGGGTCGACGTGGTTCAGTTTCTCCTTTGTCAGACTGCACTAGATTGTGTTGAGGGTCTTGAAGTCAATCTAGGCCTTCTTCTTCATCTCCAGATTCTAATTTTCAAGGTCCATAGGAATTCTGGTGTTATGGTCGATTGACACCTTCTATCCTTTGGTGACGTTGAACTATTGGCTGAAGTCTGTCTTTAGGTACACTTCCATCCTCTTCTTCCAATATGAGAAATTGTCCCTGTTGAATATGGACAAATAAACAGTGTTATATCCTTTGTTTTGGGCCATTTATCACTGAAATAGAAAACTAGAGGAAAGCACCAAGACTTGGTCTTGAATTAGCAGAGTTTAAGAAAATAAAAAGTATATCGAGGAACTCGAGTGGTGTTGCACCAACTTTGAGTAAAAATCGAATGAGAGAGAATTATTTGAAGATGTAAACTTTTACCGATTCAAATAGAATACGAAAAACTGAAAACTAAGAATAAAGCAATTCCCCATGGCTTGATTGGTGATTGTGCCAATTCAGAGTAAAGTCTTGCTCTGATACCACTTGTTAGGACCAAAAGGAATTTAGATATCTCCACAATGTCATGATATTGTCCACTTTGGGCCTAAGTCCTCATGGTTTTATTTTTAGACTCTATCTAAAAGGCCTCATACTAATGAAGATATCTTTCCCTTATAAATTTATAATCTTTCCCATATTTTTAATGTAGGACTTTGTTTGCAACCTTGCAACCCAACACGTCCTTTACCTGCTATCCTAGAAATAAAGGGAGAGTAAGGGGATAGTGAGTATAAAATACTCAGCGGGTATAAGAAGATAGTGCATGATACTATATATAAGGAGATCAAAGGATGCAATTTCCGGTGAAATACTTACTATAAAAGTAAAAGAGTCAATATAAGCAATCACTAATGAAGTATAAACAACTATATAACCATCTACTAACCTTGTCAACCAGATAAGACCAATAAATCACGAGTACATGCAGATTTTACACAAGGAAATACACAACTAATATATATAATGCATATATCAAGTACTGGCTACGCACAATAATATGCTACCACGAATGGGTCTCGTGGATGGTTAGGGTATAATAGTCACTTTTCGCAGGAGAACGGTCAACCATGGATGGTCCTGTGGTCAGATAGAATGAGGTAGCTATCTAGCTCCTTAGCCATTACTGCGAGAGAATGCTCTACCACGATGGTACTGTGGGTAGGCAAGGTATGTAAATAGTCTCTATCTGTGGGAGAATGCTCTATCACGGATGGTCTTGTGGACAGACAGAATTTATAAGTGGTCTCTGTCTATGGGAGAATACTCTACCACCGATGATCCCGTCGGTAGATAAGATTTATACGTTGCTATCTACCTATGTACTACTGCAAATTGTAGGACCATGAATACACTAGAGGAGGGTGAATAATATTTTTCAAAAATCGAGAGCAAATTAAATTGAAGTACACAACGGAAGAATAAAAAAGAGAAGATAGAAGAAGAAAGGCAATCACATGCTAACACAAGTAGTTTTACTTGGTTCAGAGCCTTCGACGACTTCTATTCCAAGGCCCACACTCATCGAATGCTTTCGTTGAGCAATCCACTAATAGCTTGAATGATTACAAAAGTTAAGTACAAGAACTAAAAATAATATTACCAACAACAGAGAAAATAAGAAGATCTTGATCGGTTGTCAGAGGCACTTCACAACATTGTAGGAGCTTTTTCGGAGCATTGCGCAAGAGTGAAAGTCATAGTAGTTGATGTTCTAAAGATGCTGGTTGAAGATCCTTATATAGGCCCATTCTAAGCACCTGAAACCCCTCTGGGTGCCTGGACCATGCTGACATGGCTTGACCAGTCGATGTGCTCCAACTCAACTCTTGGATAAGTTTTCTAGTTCGAACGCTTGGACCAACTCTGGGTAGCCGGACTGTCTGGGTGCCTGCAGCACCCGCCCGAGCAGCTGGTATGGGTGCCTGGATCCCTTCTGGGCACCCAAACTCCCATTTTCTTCAGCAAATTCTTCTCTACAAAAAGGGGTTAGTCCAGACAACAGAAAATATATTTATCCTATAAAATAGAGTTAATATAATATAATAAAGTAGTAATAGTAATTAGATTTCATCTTCTCGAGACTAGGATCTAGTTAAAGCCTCAGCTTAGGTTTTCCAAATGGACATATGCTGGATAGACGCCTACAGTTCCTTCAACGAGGAATGCATCCTCACTGGATCTCTCCTCTAGTTGCTTACCTCCACTTACCAACTACAGTCGCTTGACTTGCCTTTGACCCACTAGGTCTTCCCTCCAATTGTCAGGTCCACAGATCTAACTAGACTTCGGTCTGTTGTTAGGTCCCGCAGACCCAACTGGACTTCTCGTCAGATATCGGGCCCTACGGACTTATCTAGACTTCCCACCAGCTATCGAGTTATGCGGACCTAACTGGATTTCAGCCTAGTGTCAGGTCCTTTAGACTAGTCAACTCCTGCACACTTGATAAAAAGGTTAGACAAACAACACATCTAACTTTAATCTATTTGTCATACATCAAAAATAGACTATTAGTGCAACCTGCACCAACACAAACACACTACCATAGATGGTCACATGGATAGTCATATGCATCATGATCACTGATGACTCTCTTTCAACTATAAATGAGAGATAATAGTCGACAGGGGATACTAACGATCGCTGATGACTCTCTTAACCATGAATGAGAGACAATTGTTAATAAGATATACTAATAGTCGGCAACGAATCTCTCAACCACAAATGGGAGACAATGGTCGACGGGATATACTAATAATTATTAACGACTCTCTCAACCACAAATAGGAGAAAATGGTCAAAAGGATATACTAATAGTTGTTGACAATTCTCTCAACCACAAATGGAAGACAATGGTTGTCAGGACATAACAATGTAACGATAAGTAGAAAATGAATAATTTCATCTAATAGAACACTATGTAACCACACATTGGTCTAACCTCACTAGCATACAAGTATAAGACTTACTAACAATAAGATTCTAATAGGATACTCAATATCTTACACTATAGTATGATCTTACTTATGTATAGGCATGAGCCTAACAAATAAGGGTCTAATAGAATACTCGATATCCTATACTACGGGATGATCATCCTAACAATAAGTACAAACTCAAATAATCAAACAGGGGTCTAGCAGGATATTCAACATCCTACACTATGGTATGGTAATGTCATACATATATAACAAAATCAAACATAAAGTAATGAGACTATAAAGATATAAAATGAATCATCTCTAAGGTTAAGTAACATAAGTATCAAGCTTAAGTAATGATATGAATAGAGTCAAGGTAATGAAACTACCAATCAAATCATAACTCATACACTAAGATCAAAGATCTAAAGAATACAAAGCAAGAAGTACCCTCCTTAAATGTAGCTCGTGTCAGATAACTCCCCACGTCGAGACACTCGTCTCTAATCAAAGTCCTGCATCACAGGATAATATATGGCTAAGTTCCACCATTGGCCAAGTAGCAAAACCTAATCCTAATCCAATAAAAAAAACCCTAATAGCTCCACCCAACCTATCCATTGCTTGAAGGTAAATTAACATATCTTTACAATCTGATTCCAATTAACATTATCAATCACACATGGATTACATCTTCAAATGTTGCCTAACTCTTTTTCTTTGACAATGTGATGATGTTCAAAGGTCACTGACAGGGGCACGGTGGCCAGAGGTCACCTGGTTGAGCAACCTCAGGCGGTTGATTGTAGTAGCCACAACACTGACCGCAACTGTGGGCGACCGGTGGTGGTTGTAGGTCAGATTTGGTGCAAGGGTAGCATATAGTGTACAATAGCATTGACTTCGATTGCTCAGGGGTAGTAGGTGGCGTCCAGCTACACTGGCTAGTGTCGGGAGGTGGCAGATGGTGGCTCAACTCTCCGATAGTGACCCCTACAGTGAATATGGCAAGGGGCAATGACGGCTCAAGGCTACAATGAGCTGTAGATGGTGGTCATAGTAATCTACCTTCTGGCGACGACATGGGCTTTGGGAGAAAAATCGGTGGCGGCTAGCAGTGGATTGATCGGCTAGGGAGAGGCGAAGCTAGCGAAAACGACCATACTATGGTGACGCACAATACCTATTCATGGCAGAGAGAAAATCCTGAGCTTGGAGGCCAGGTGTGCTAGCAACGGTGATCATGGTATCGCGTTGACGAAGGGGGCAGCTAGACAGGCATCTCTCCCTCTCAATGGTCGGCACCGTCAATCAAGCAACAACATCAGTGGCTATCGAGAGGGAAAGAGGGGAAATTGGGAGAAAATAAGATGAAAACATTAGGTTTTTCCATTATAACTTAGGATAATTAAACCTAACCTTAGGTTGATGACATCAATCAACTCCCACTAAATTGATATATCAAACAAGTTTTTTCTAAGCTTAATTAATTCATCCCCTTAAACGTGTCATATGGACTTCATTTAAATCCTAAAAAAAATTTAAAAATTCTATAAGGTTATTTCTTAAATAATACTTACTATTTAATTTCTATATCTTAGAAGAGAGGACTAGACGACTTGCTAAAATCTAGATTATGCATCTGGCAGGAGGATCTAGTGGGTCAAGAGATCAGAGTCAAATAAATCCACAAATGGAAAGTAGAGGTAAGCACTGGAGGAGAGAGATCTAGTGATGATGAGTCCCAGTGGGATTATAGGCATTGGTCAAACTTAGATCCATTTTAGAAATCAAGGTTTAGACCAAGACTAAATTTTAGTCTTGATAAGACAAGATCTAACTCATAAATATATAAACTATTCATGCATATATTTTTCTAACTTTGTATTATATATATATATATATATTCGAATTCTACACGCATAACCACTGACAAACCCTAATTCCGAGTTTCAAATCAAAAGATATGACATTTGGAAGATTGTTATATCGAACCAGTGACTGGAGGCACCTCGAATGGGTTGGAAGCACCTCGAATGGGTTGGACACCTTAGATGGATTGGAGTCACCTTGAAGCAGAAGTTTTATCTCTTCTACATTGGATAAGGCCTATTGGAGGGGACCTACTGGGTTCTTGGAGGTGCCTCCAACCACCCATCTCAGGTAGTTTTGGCTAAAACATATAGGACAAACAATCTATAGACTTCTAAGCTGATTCGACTACTCTTTCTCTATGCTACTGCTCTACTACAACCCTGCTATGCCCAACTACTATAAACAGAGCAACATCGACCTCGAGCTACAACCTTCAACCACTACAAGTGTCTGTATAATTTAAAGATTATTTTTTACTTATCATTTCATAAAAAAAGTGTAGGTTGTTACACTTTCTTCTTTTTGTAATAGAGATTTGATTGTTTAGTGAATTATTCATCGAATATGTCCCAAAAGGGTGTGGGCCTTAGAGTAGGAATCATTGAAAGCTCCGAACCAAGTAAAATCAAAAGTGTACCTATTTTCTATTGAGTTTTATTTTATTTTGTGCCCGTTATGATTCAATAAGTTTGCTAAAATCATAAAGAAAGTTAAAAAAAAATGTGATTCACCCCCTCCCCCTCTCATGTTTTATATGATCCTACATATGGGTTATTCCTACAGATTCATCGGAAGTAGTGTGCATAATTCAGTTTTACGAACGCCTTCCAAATTTTTATCACTTGTGTGGGAGGCTAGGCTATGTACTTAGAAGTTATGGGGGCATAAAAAATTCTAGGTCTAAACAATACTTTGGGAATAGGATTAGAGCTTCATCAATGGGCGGTGATAAGAAAAAAAACCCTCCTTCAAAGGCAATATACCAAATCAAAGTAGCTCCCATAAACATCAGTCGCATGAGGACGTCATGGGAATAGTTGAGTCATTGGCTTTAATATTGCCTCTAGTTGATAGGACTAGGTTTGTATCTTCCCGAGCTAATAGTGCAATAGATGAGATCTTTATGTTAAATGTGGATGATTACAAATTAAACCATTCAATCTCAGAATTATCACGTTGGTGTAAAATACAGCATCCAAATAATAATTAAATAATAAGGTTATTTGAGAAATAATCTTATGAAATTTTCTAGAAATTTTTAGAAATTTTTCTGAATTTAAATGGAGTATGTATGACCCTTTTAAGGGGATAGAACTATTAGGCTTAGAGAAAATCTATTTAAAATACCCAATTTAGGAGAGAGTTGATTAAATTAATTAACCAAGGTTTATAAGTCTAAACCTATGTCCATTTTTCCTTCTGATCCCCATTCTCCTCTTCTCCCAACCCAAGTTTTGCCGATCGCCTCCCCTTCTACAGTCTCTACTCGATGTTGTCACCGCTCAACTCTGGGCTACTTGTTGTCCATCGTCGATGGAAACCCCAGCAACGGTAATGTCGTCGCTACCCAGGGGGGTGATCAACCACCACTTTTAGCCCCTCCGATTCACACAATTGCCGCCAAGTCCTCTTCCCATCTGCTGATCACCAAACATCGTGCCCTAGTTTTGGTGACCACTGCCAGATCGCCGTCATCGTCACCTCTCTTCACCTGAGCCGCGCATGTTGCATTTATCCAGGAGCAAGGAATCGTCGCGGGGGAATCTGAGCCCTAGTTCTGATCCTTCATTTCTGCACTCATGCGACGCGTCTCCGGCCTTCAGACCGTACCATTCTAGCTGATCTTTGTTTGGTCAGTGCCTTCACTCCTAATCCTTTCCTTGTAGAGGGGCTCAAGTTCAACGAGGAGATTAGCCACTGGTGGCTAGCTGCAGGCACCAGATCTTCTGCTCTGATATTCCCTTATCGTTTGAGTTTGTACTAGACTTCTTTCTTGGATCTGACATAAAGCTTTTGGCTTGAATCTACCATACAACGCAGTCCCATCCAAACATCACTATTTTAGTTGGAAAACAGGGATCGATTTGGGGGTAAGTTATTAGTGTAAAGGTTGTGGAACAAGAGTTAAGGTTAAATTTTCAGATGTGGATATATTGACCATGTTTTGGGGTGTGTGATTTCTAGGGCAACAGATTTATCCAGCTTCGGCCATCATTTTCTGGGGGCCATACTTCTAGTCGTAAATCACCAGCGGAGCATCTAGTTTGGTGAGTTTTGAAGTTGATTTCATTTCTGCATTGGATTCGCTAATTAGTTGATTATGATTAATTGATGAATTCGGTGAGTATATGGATAATTCATTATTAATTGGATTTGTTGGATTGTTAGTTCATGTGTTTCTAGGATTAAATTGAAGCATGTGAAGGAAGAATTTATATTGATTAAGATTGATTAATAGTTGATATATTGATTATAGATCTTTAGTTTTGCCTTGTATCCTGTATTTGTAGGATTCAAGTTGGATATGATCTTTTAGACTTGTTGAGATGGTTGACATGATCTACCTATAAAGGCAGGTATTTTTTTCCTTGGTCTCTTTAGTTCTTTGAACTTAGTGCATGATTATTTTTATTTGATGGATTGGGTTGCTTTACCTTAAATCTATTCGTATTGTTATCCTGCTTGATACTTGTGCTTGACCTTTAAGATGATCTATTTATTTCAAATACAGTCTTAGCTTTTGGATATCTATACTCTGTTATGTATATACATGTAGAGTATGTATAGTAGGGGATATCTTGTTGACTGAGTTAGCATGTTGATTATGCATTTGATATTGAGTTACACATGATTGGTATGTGTTGGAGGAGTCACCTGGTTGATTGTCTATTTGCATGTTGTATATGCACACATGTTCTGTGTTTGCTATTGGTGGAACTATGTTGATTGTATTATTGTTGTGTGCACACATGTCTAATATATACTATTGGAGGAATCATGTCAATAATACCTATATTGATGATCTTATGTGTCTGGTGTGATACTGGAGGTATCATATTGATTATACCTACGTTGTAGTATGCATACGTGTGTGGTGTGTACGTGTCTGGTGTTGCTACTTATTGTATTTGTTGTTTAGTAGACACCAATTAGATCTACCCATATCTATAGATATATGTGTTAGATGGATCATTGTACTAGAGGTATTTATGATAGATTAAGGTGTTGCATTAATGATGGTTGTGTTTGTATCATGATCATTACATCATGCCCATCATTTGCACTGTATGATGACAATCAAATGTCTCCCTTGTGGTTGAGCGGGTTGTCAATCATTTATAACTGTCCATTCGACCACTATGGGAGAGTGGTAGATAGGAGTAGAATAGTATTATCATACTCACTATACTCTATCAGCCTCAGCCACTCATGAGTAATGGTATCTGGAGGGCATAGTAGTTAGGGGGCTAGAGATGTGAGTAGTCAGGGACCTTGATGCTATGTATCTAGATAGCTACTTAGCAAACTGTCCGCCTCGACTGCTATATAGTGGTATCTGGAGGGTAGTACAGTTGTCACGGACCCAAGCCTCTCAGCCATACAGGGGTTGTGGTGTCTGGAGAGGTGGTAGGGTGACCATGTGGTATGCATGTGCATTTGCATATGATGTGCAGTGCATCTGTGGAGATATATCAACATACATATCTTGTAGTTATTAGCTACATATGATTGTGATATGTTGCATTTGTTTGAGCTATAATTATTGTATATGGTTGTCATGCTACATACATGTCATTTATTATACATGTATATACTATCAGTTATATTGCTCAGGTGTTACGAGCAGGTTTGTTGATGGTCTCTGGCGAGTTAACTATTTATTACACCATATGTATTCGAACGGTTTGGGTATGTGAATTTATTATGTCATTTATGATCTTGACCTTATATGTTAGTATCAGATTGGGTAAGTTCATTTACTATGACATTATAATCATGATATTGTGTATTGGATCCAGATTGGGTACATACATTCATTATGTCAATTTATGATCATGTTCTTATTTCCCTGATAAGACTGTATACTTCGATCTTTATGTTTTATTTAGATCATGCACTATCTTATTTATTACCCGCTGAGTAACCCGCACTCACCACCGCATTTGTATATTGTCTTTTCCTAAGGTAGAAGGTAGATAATTATGGAGTGTGTTGGAGTATTCTATCTGTCGGTCTCATATCACATCAGAAGATGGTCTTTATTTATCTCTTATTTTCTTACATATTTTCTTTATGGTAATGGTGTTGTATTGGTGTTTAGCCATGTGGCTTCTTTATCATTTTTAGTATTTTGTTGTGTTTAATCCATGTTGGCACACATTGTATCTTTTTGGTTTGTATGGACTTTCCTTTCATTTTTCACTGTGTTTTTAGTACAGTCATGTGGGCTATTTATTATATAATTGTGTGGTTATGATCATTTTGTTCTAGCCGAGTGGGTTGTGTATATAACTATGTGGTTGTGTATGTTTCAGTCGTGTGGGCTATTGATTTTTGCTTGTGAGTAGTCTTGTGGCAATGTATATATGCTTCATATTGTCACATTTACAAGGGAGATATTGTCCGTTTGCCAGGCAGGAACTCCCTTGGGGCGTAACAGTTGGTCAGATGAAGAAGCCTCACAATGACAGTGTGTTGCCTAATAGTTCAATTCCAAGCAGTTAGAACATTGCTCAGGTAAGCACGAAGAAATGAAAGTGGCAGGCATGGGGCTCATCATGTCATGCCCTAAGTATAAGGTTGTTCAACAAAAATCGGACAACACTTCCCTGAGAACAATGACAATTGAAACCTAGATACATAGTCACAAGGCAATACAAGATAATAGCTATAGCACACACGGCTGAAAATAAATACAACCACGCAAAATAAGAAACTAGACTGCATACCGGTATGACTTACCTCAACAAATACATAACAAACAAAAGGACACAAGTCCAGAGATCTACACATAAGTTATACAATATATGAATTAGTTCGAAAAGCCAAAATATGAGTAAAAGTAATAGAAGCAACAAAAAAAACTCTTGATGCGATGTGGGACGGGAAGTCGGGACCTCTGAGCGACACGACATGTCATCTACCTACTGAAGGACCGTTACGGCCGGCTAGGAGGGGGTTGTTGGATGTTCTGCAAACACAAAAAACAAACAAACCCTCCTCGAACTCCTTAAGCTAACACTTGGATAAATAAAGCTAAGCAGTAAATTAAAAGCATAAAGAA
>JBBMJZ010398597.1:0-13622 GCA_037833815.1 Zingiber zerumbet
AAAAACGCTGATATGCTGCGCGCGCAGCATATCAGAACTTTATATATATATATATATATATATATATATAATTTCGTGGTATTCCTAACCCAGTTGAGACAATCAATTGCACCCGTGGGTCAAGTGCTCAACTTGAGAACGGATTGGGCCTAGGGTATTTTGGACATTGGATAAATAGAAGGTATTTTTTTTTTGCATTTTATTTTCGTGGTATTACTTTATTAGTGGTGGGGAATCCACTCCACTAGTGAACGCGGTTCACCATTGTGTTATCGGAGCCACAGGTGAACTCTCCGCCGGTGGAACTTGCCACTTCGATTTGTTCTGTGCTCCGTTGTCTTCTTCCCGGAGGAAGGGAAGAAGAAGAAGAGCAGGTCCAATCCCCGCTCCAGTTATCGATTCTATTTCTTCTCCCAATCCCTGTGCAGATCATCAGAGATTAGGTGGCCATGCTGTGCTCCGGCCGAATATTGATTCCTCCCTCGAAGCCGACCATCCCTCGCCCTCCCACCTGCAGGTTCGCCCTGGAGATGATGACGTGGAGGCTTAACACTCCGCATAAATTGAGGTGGAGGCGACCGGTTGCTTCGGGCGACGCTGACGCTGCTGCCTCATCCTACCCTGTCGACGCGGCCGCCGCCGGTGGTTCGTCCACTGAGAAAAACCCTTCCGGGTAATCTTCTACCTCCTGAAACCATTGTCTCACCGAATCGTGTTATTTAGTTTTTTGGAGTTTGTTTTGAATCAAGACGAGCTTTCTTGTTGACCTAATTAAATTCGGGGGCGAGGGATGGAATGACTCTACTGTGACTATCATTAGACATTTAAAAGAAGCTATTTGGTTTCTTTGGATGATGTGGCTTGTGTTGTTTGGTAAATGAAGCAATATTCTTGTCTACGACTTGGTAGTATATTAAGAGTTTTATCCTGATCGAATTCCTTCGTATCTTTCATCGAAGATGTTAAGTTTCTCTTTTTGATAACATAAGACATGGTAAGCTGGACGGCTGGACATGGCCTTTTGGCTTCTCTTGATAATGTAATTTCTGTTATTTGTTGAATGAAATGAAGGAATCTTCCATTCCTTCAGGCTGCCGAACCTGGGGGAACACACACACACACACTAAATTCCTCTGTTTTGATGTTATTGTGAAAATGGTAGGAGTTGATGAAGTCAAAAAGCTGTTAGCTATTTTTAAAGACAGGAGAATGGTTATACATTTTTATGTGATCCGGATTAGAGACATTATGGTCAAGGCAAAATTCATTCCCAAGTCACTGCCAACAACTTGCAAAGAGTTTTAACTGAGCTAGCTGGCACCTTCAAGAATACTATAAATTGCTTAATTGCCAAGTGTGAGCTACCTACTCTCTGTGAATTATTGCATAAGAATTTGCCCACTTGAAATTCATGTTAGGGTTTCAAAATTTTCTTGTAGAGATAGTATAGCATATATACAGTTCATTCCACTTGCTTCAAAGAGAAAGGAAATATTCTGGTATTTTAAATCTAAATATGTTTAGATACCTTATATATATACTGGAAATGTTTTTGCTAATTAGAGTGCATATGTTGAAAAACTTCTCTCTCTCTCTCTCTCTCTCTCACACACACACACACACACACACACACATTTAAATCAAAAATAACATCATTGACCCTATACTAATGAGAAACTACAGAAAGAAACAATGACATCCTAACTTTCCCATGCTAAATGGGTTGTATCTTTCTCATCTGGAGGTGGAGACATGAGATGATTATCTTTATTTTAAGAACTTATAAGAATGTTAAATGCTTGAGGTCTTGAGCCCAAGGAGATAATTCACATAAGTGGAATCGTTGAGTTTCATTGGTTTCGATGACACTATTGGGTTTAGGATCATTGGTAGAGGATGCTGTGGTGGACAAGAACAAACAAATTTACATAGGTTGAAGTTAGGGCTGAGTTCTAAATAGGATTGCAATTCTCTGGTGGAAGATAGATGCTAGAAAATGATGAAGAAAGCAATTTGAGAAATATGTAAAATATTGATAGAGCTTTTAAAACAGCATCTAGTAGTAGGAATTCATCTTGATTGTGAGGGAATTGGTCTTTATAGGTAGTAGAACTACGTCAGGGTGTGTACGTGTGGTTAATTTAGGGCTAAGGGAGAGGGGCTTGGCTATAGGGGACAGAGATAGGGGAATTTGTCTTTGTAGGTAACAAGAGACCAAGGGGGATCTATCAAGGCTACAAGGAGAGGGTCTCGACTTCAAGCGACAGGAACAAAGAAATCGGTTTATGCAAGTTGTGGGAGAGCTGACATGACTATAAGGGATGGGGACGGTGGAGTCAATTTCAATCTAGCAGTGAATGAGTACCATGTCTACAGGGGGTTAGGTACAGTGGAATCAGTCTGCGAGAATAGTGCTGGATGAAATTGCCCAGCATTGAGGACTGTAGCTGAGGATGGGTGGGTTCTGGTTTATCAATTTTTGCCTGGGTTGGACTAGGAGGGTGGAGGAGCAGACAGTTTTCTCAGTTTTGGTCAGGATTGGAACTGAGGTAGCAGCAAGAGATTAGGACTGCAGGTGAAGGCTGGAGAAATTAAGAGGAAATGAGCAATTTTTGTGAAAGAAGAGGAAGCTACCACTGTAGACAATAGAGATAGATGGACAACATGGAAGAAAGAAAGGGCAGGTACTACGCAGGAGTGGAGGGTTTCATGTGGAAGGGAGAAGTCTATGATGCAGAAATATGTATTTCATTGCCTACTGAAATATTGATACTATATATTTTTATATACTCTGCTTAACTAATCTAAAAACTATGGCATCATACCCCATAATGTTCACATAATTTTATGACTAAGTCATGTGTTCCTATTTTATAATACTTAGCAACTACTTTTCTTCATTATATAAACATATTTAATCTTTTAACACGTTGACTTGGTAACCTTGATTATACTACACTGTAGAATATTCATTCTCTTATATGTATCTTTTTATGCATTTCTTGAGTGTAAAATCAGATATTTGTTTGTTCCTACTTCCTATCGCCCTCTTCTAGATCTAAGTCAAGGAAGGTATTTATATGCATGACCTCAAAATTGAGGTATTTGTGTATCCTTATTTGATTTATTTTGGTTTTGTCTGCAAATGCAGCTTTTGCATAATTGAAGGACCTGAAACAGTTCAGGATTTTGCAAAAATGGAATTGCAAGAAATTCAAGATAACATCAGAAGTCGACGGAATAAGATCTTTTTGCACATGGAGGAGGTGTGGGCTTGTTGATTTAATGAGAATTTTCAAGTTAAATAAATGCCATTAATTTATTGGATTATATTAGAATCTTTTAGATATCAAAAAGGAATAGCCATATATAAGACAATCCGTCTCAAACATTGAGAACTAATAGCTACCTGAGCTTTATAGCACTTTGCTCTGTAAAGACGTTTATAGCACTTTGCTATGTAAAGACTCATTCTTCAGCAATTAAAAAATGAGGGGGACAAGATACATAAGAAACTGCTGGACATAATCAATTAAGGCAGTAAAGATTTTATGACAATATAGTTAAAACTATTAGAACTATTGGTCATGTGACAAACTATTTTTATAAATTATGGGTATGATGGTCAAGATTGTGATATGGACTTTAGGATCTTACCATCTTGACCTAAACGATTGAGATCGTAGGTAGAATCTGAATCAGGTTGGAACCTTGCCTACTAATGATCCTATTCTATGCTTCCTCACTGTTCATATAAGATCTTAGCTCCAACAACCTTGACTAGATGGAATATAATCATATTTTCGTAGAATATTTTAGGCATGAAATTAACTGAAAGCCTGTATTCTTTTTGGCATCAAAACTTTTGAAAAAAAAAAATACAACTATATGTGATTCTCCTAACTAGAAGAATCTCTTTTAACATTAGCTATTGCCATTCCTCTTATAAAATTGCTATTTGCTATGTGAAGACGCAGAAATATATCGCATTGTCCTTATATCTATGATATGAATTATTTCAATTATGCTTTGCGATGTGAGAATGACAAAGTTAAATGTTTGTATTAAATTATTAAATGCTACATTGAAAGTTAGTATATAAAATAAATTATAAATGTCAAGTATAGTTCTAATGAATATTTAAATAAAATAGTAAGATGCTATGATTCTATAATTCAACCTACAATCCAAGCCTGTGGGCCTCTCCTATTCCTAGGTAGAAGATTGATCCCACAATCTTGGCTATAATGGCTATAGGTCTATTTTGAAGGGGACATTTGTTCCCTCTTTTTCACTCTACTACTAGATGAAAAATGGGCAAGAATCAAAAGTGCCCCTTATTTTTGTTATCATCAAAAGGCCACCCTATGTTGAAAAAATATCAAAAGAGCGCCCCTTATTTTTGTTATCGTCAAAAAGTCACCTCATGTTGAAAAAATATCAAAAGAGTGCCTCTTATTTTTGTTATCGTCAAAAGGGCATTTTCCTGAACATCTTGATTCTTATAGGTTCGCAGGCTGAGGATACAGCAAAGAATAAAAAATGCTGAACTAGGAACCTCCAATGAGAAACAAGAAAGTGAACTTCCCGACTTTCCGTCTTTCATTCCTTTCTTACCTCCCCTGGTATGACTTTGTGCAGCAATTAGCTTTGTTCAGTGTACTCTCAATGTGCAACTATGTAATGCTCATGCAATTGAAATCAGACACCAGCAAACCTAAAGTTGTACTATGCTACCTGCTTCACTCTCATTGGGGGAATTATCATTTTTGGTGGTCTTCTTGCACCAACTGTAAGTCCATTATCAGTTATCCTTTGAACTTTCTAGCTTTGTAGCTAAGTGTGACTTTCTTTGTTCTATAATAGATATACCTGCTGGCAACTATTATCCCTGATGGGAATAATGTTCAACTTTATAGAACCTGATATATCAAGCACCAATAAGTACCATCATCATGCTTCTTTCCTTAGACAAACCTCGAACCACTGATATTCAAATTAAGAAGGTCATTTATTTCGAATCCAAATGACTGACACGTTCTAACATGTTTTGGTCATTAATCAGTTGGTCATACATAGATCTCAAGTTATTTCTCTTTAATTTCTATTAGTTGATAAATTCATTCTTTTGTATGTGCATCTTGTGTTCCCTTGTAAAAATGTGTGGTTTGCTGCTTTCTTTGTTAGAATACAACACCTATAAAAATTTCTTCAATAGAGCACAAAACCCATAAAAAATTATTTTCATGTTTAAAATCAACTGGTTTTTGATCCCTAAAGTAATATCAAGGGTGAATGTGACTAGATGGACCATTCATCAATTGAAAAGCTATTGACTTTATAGGTCAATATAATACTTCAATGTCTCATATACAATTTCAAGGGTGGATACATTATATTATTTTATTTTTTATTAAATTTTTTATGATGTGCACATTTTGCATTGGATTTTTTTAATTTAGGTGGTTATACTCTTTTCTCTCACCTAATGTTGGTTGAACATGTTAATCTAATGACTATTTCTTGTCAATCTTCCAGCTGGAGCTCAAGTTGGGAATAGGAGGAACATCTTATGCCGACTTCATAAGAAGTATGCATTTGCCTATGCAACTGAGGTAAGATTTTGGATGCCATAAAATGACTATATAACCTACCTAGTTTTCTTTTCTCACATTTCTCCCCTATGTAAGAATCTCTGAAAGTGGGCCTAATTATTTACTCTAAGAATGTGGAGAAATAAATTATTATTTGTTTGCGTTGAAGTGTTAAATTGACTATAGTTATTCTCTACCGTAGTTGACATGACACTAAAATTGAACCGGCAGACCACCTACTAACTGGGAAGAAAATTGATAAACTGAAAGAGATAATTAGCCTCAAACAAAGGACAAACTATCACACAAAAAAGACATTGAAAATTGTATCAATTTAAAGATAATTAGAGTACAAGACTTTAGGTCTTTCATACACTTGACTTGACGATAAATGCTAAAACAAATATTTTAAATAAATAAGATATCCTAATCTTAATTGGATTATAATTATTCTCTATATGTTGCCAAAATAGGAATGCTAATTACTAAATGACAAAAATCAAAGGTTCTTTGTTTAACTCAATAGAGGTTCCACTAAAAATTGCATCGCAGGAGCTTATCTAAGGTGTCACTGGAGTGGTTTTTTAAATTGTAATAAGAGAGTTCTTTTACTAAGGTTGAGTTATCAGGAAGCTTATTTGAGCACTATCTTAACTACAAGTTCATCGATTATAATTGAACTAAGGTCTTAAGATGTTGTATTTGAATTTAACTACTTAAGGAAGGGTGTCTTGGCTTTATATACTTGTTAGGTAATCTTTTAAAGTTAAATGGGATATATTCTTAATTAAGTATATTTTTAATTTCATGTCACTGTGTTGTACATCTTGCTTTCTAATTGTCTATACACATCGCTAATCATTTTTAACGGATCCACTAAAGGTGAATTTGGCAAATCATATTCGTTCAGTAGAGGTCATGTTATAAAAGGGCAACCGGTGCATGAAACTCCTGCTAATACAAGGTCCCGGGGAAGGATCTATTGTTGCAAGAGGTTGTTTCCGACACTTGAACCCATGACCTCTAGGTCACATGGCAGCAACTTTACCATTGCGCCAAGGCTCCCCTTCAGTAGATGTCATGTATGTCAGTCAAATAATTTTCAATGTCGTCTAACCAATAAAGAAATATATTAGGGTCTATTCTACTATCAAAAGTAGAGACATTTGATCTAACACATGTAGATATACAATAGTTATTATTTTCAAAAAATAATTTAATTCTTCTCTGGTCAAGGATAATTTAATTTTTGTATCATTTAACATATTGTATGTCATATGATCCTGCCTGAAAGCGAGGAAAATGACGCACATATGAAGTCGACGGTGTGAACACTCTTAGCTGGAAAAAAGATGACTCTGAGCAGTCATGTGTGTCAAAAAGAACATTAGCAACTGGCCCCTGGTCCTTGGCGCAGGCACTCCAGCGCTTAAGTGATCGATCGAACAAAAGATAGTGAACAGTAGTAAATGAACAATGGATGTGTAGCGTTATTATAGTGTAAGCATAGTGTTTGTGTGTATCTGCTTCTGTAGATGGAGACCCCCTTTTATAGTGTTAAGTTTTCTCTCTGCACGAATCTTGATTCATTGCCAAAAAAGGACAGACCATAATGATGCTCTAATATTTTTTCCAAAATGGACCTGTAATCTCTACATTTTGAAGGGTAGAAACTTCTAATGTACAACTTGCATAAGTGATATTCCTTTGATTCTCTGACAGCTATCGCACAAGACGACAAGGAGGAATGTTAGGTCATTGGGTTGAGGGACCCTTAATATGCTGAGCTGCCGATCGCATATCACTTGCAAGAACGGCTAGGTCGGATTTAAGAAATGCTATCAGGTCTTCGCTCGACCTCTCCGTTTGGCCAAAGAGTCCTGTTGGACCAAGTGTCCAACTTGTCCAATCTGCCCATAGGTTCGATCGGCTAGACCACCCAGTTGAAATGGTTAACCGTGTTATCCCAAGTGGCGAGGAGAACTTGGCTCTGAATGATACTCATTCGGCTCGAGGTTTCATCAATACTGAGTGACTCGGACTCGGATCCGACCGAACCCATGGTCCGATTGGATGACCTCTCAGCCGAGACAATCATCCGCGCTCGTCCTGAGTGTTGACCCTTCCTTAACTTTGACTGCCATGTCATCCTTCCTTCTGGACTTTGACCTGACTTCGGGGGCCCACATCATTTGCCCTATCATCGTATATTCAAATCTCACTGAAGTTTCCTTTGCAGTCAGGTCGATCCAATAGTAGCATCTTTCTCAGGTGGAGCTGTGGGAGTTATATCAGCTTTAATGGTGGTTGAGATCAACAATGTCAAGCAACAGGAGCAAAAGAGATGCAAATATTGTTTAGGAACTGGTAAATCTTCAAGATCCTTAGCAGTGTTCATGAAATTTATTAATTGTTTTCATCTGTATCAAACATGTGATCTGCTATTATTTCTAATGTAGGAAGAGTGTTATTCTTAAATGTAAGTACAGAATAGAAAAGCATCAGTTTTGCAATTGGTGTTTGTAACAAATGACAAGGGGTGTTGGGATCCCTAGTGCTTTTGATACCACTTGGTGGGATTTGAGATTGCTCTAGCAACACTTGGTGGGTTTGTACATGGGCCTGTTCTTGATTTTTTTTGTTGTAATTCCTTATCTTCATTAGTGCCACTGACACTCTATTGGCACACTAGCATAATACCTTGTTATTTTCTCTGGGACCAAGCACGGATCTTCTTAAGGGTTGTCCTGGGCTCTAGCCCAACTCAAAGATTTTTTTTTTTAATTCCTATTGTAAAGAAGTTTTCACTATTAGATTTATTACACATTGGTTCTTTTTGTAAAAAAGATTGTTTACTTAGCCCACCCCTTCCACACCCAAAGCCCAGCCCACCTATTCCTGGATTCGTCATCTGTCCCTGTCTGGGACTGAAAAGAATGGAACTTTAAACCCTGGGTTGATTAATATTTAGTGATTCCCAATGAAAGACACTAGAAACTGAGTTTGGAACTCTTGAAGGTAAACTTTTGGTAGGTGTAACTCATCCTCGCTCATTTCATATCTCAACCCTTTTCAAATGAAACGTTTGGCCTAGGCCGTGATGCTTCAAAGAATCTTAGTTTATTTATTGCCTTGCCATAACCCTGCATACAAGATAGGAAGGGCATGTGTTTTCCATTGTCTCATTTGCCGAATGTAAGATATGTCGGGGTTGACAAGCTCACCGTGTTTTTTTTTGGGTAAAGAAATTCAAACCTTTTCACTAAATTTTCACTAGCTGGAGAAAAGTAAATTATTTGACGAACTCTGGAAATCCTTTTTGGTTGAAGTAACCCCAGAGTTGTTTCCGTGAAATATTAAAGTTAATAGACACCATATCTGCAATTCAGTTTTTCCTTGGAACTTTTTCCCCTAAAATTTTGCTCACATCATGTGCAGGATACCTTGCTTGTGCACGCTGTTCAAGCACTGGCACTCTTGTTTTAGCCGAGCCTGTTGCCACTGTTAATCCCATTGATCGGCCTCTATCACCACCTCGGACAGAGAGGTGTTCAAATTGTTCAGGTTCAGGGAAGGTGAGATATCATGACACAAAAAGCAGTTGCTTACACATATTGGCGTGCTTCATATACTCTACAAAACTAAAGAGCCCCACAAATTTGCTGGTTCAAGTATTTTTCTTTTTGAAGTGATTTTATTTTTCTCAAGTACGCCTGCTTATCTCGTTTATGTTTCTTGAAAGTAATGGTTTCAGTAATATGCTTATTACGCACTGGGTTTCAATCACAACAGTGTGATGATAACTTGTCCTTGAAACTACAAAGTTACTTATCAAATCTGAACAGGAAGGGCTCACACTTGTGATTTTGTAGGTTATGTGCCCAACATGCCTATGCACAGGGATGGCCATGGCCAGCGAGCACGATCCTCGCATCGATCCATTTGATTAGATCTCTCAAGTCTCATTTCAGCATGCAATGAGTTGGTTTACCACTGTTTTCACTTGGCAAGTGGATTGCCTGGGCAGGCCTCATGTCACAGTTATTTCTTCAATCCAACTACGCAGTACTTAGTTCATACAGGCGTTCAAAAATATACCAGTGTGAGTATATATGCATGCGGAAGCTAATCTCAATTCTGGATGTTTACACCATCAAGCTGGAGTCATGTGTTTTTATCAGTGAAATAGTATTGTAGTTTGCAATAAAAACCTTGGGAGTTCAATGGCAATAGACTTTATGTAGTTAATTTTATGATTGCTATGGCTGTGCCAGTGAGGATGCTTACAATATATTTAAATATCAAAAGGTTCTTCATCTAGTTATTTTAGTATTGTTAATATTGTGAATTGCACATGGTATCAAAGTTAAAGTTGATTGCACTTATTTTTATTATCTTGTGGTGTGGTATGGTATAGTGATTATTCAAAGTTTGAATTTTTTTTTTTGGAGAAATATTCTGGATGCATAATTTCTAGTAGGCGAAATAAGGGATGACGATCTATCTATTATATAGGGGGTAAAAATCAAAGGAACTCCATATTTGAAGACTGGTCAAATTAGATATTTCTTTCGTAAAAATTGTCAAATATGTGTCACATCATAATTTTTTTATACTGAAAATATCCTTGCGGTTAGTGTTATGGTAGTAGCTAAATACAATATGATAAAATATAATATTTTATTTTAATTAAAATTATTATATATAGAATATTATTATATTAAAATATTTTTATTAACTTGATTAAAATTATTTAAATTCTATTAAAATTATTTTAACCGGGTTAAAATCACTTTAAAATTTTGTAGCAATTATTTTGTACCTGTTGTAAGGTTGGATTAGCTAATTGTGACAGCTATCTAAGTAGTTATTAGTTATTGTATAGTTGTATCGGTCTTAGATAGTGCTACAATATTGTAACAATATTTTATAGTAATCTTAGATAGTGCTATATAATATTGTAATAATATTTTATAGTAACATAGTAGTTACTAAATAGCTGCTATAAAAAATTTAAAATGATTTTGGTCGAGTTAAAATAATTTTAATGGTGTTTAAGAAATTTTGATAAGTTGGTAAAAAAAAATATTTTGATATAATAATGTTATAGCAACTAATTTATAATTGTTACTAGCCATTGCACACACACACGATTAGTTATTCATACTCATAAATTGCACTTAGTAAGGATGTGCCAGACTTATCCAGTAGTACAACGTAAGGGCAACTCTCCCTCATAAAAAATTAATTTAATTTTTATGATATTAAACTAATAAGGACAGATACTGTTGGTGCATTTGACACCAATGGTCAAATCTAAGTTTTGATAAATGACAAGTAGATTAAAGTTAAATATGTTGTTGATCTAACTTTGTTACCGAGTGCGCAAAGTTGACTAACATGGCGAGTCAAGAAGATTAGACACTAGGCAGGAAGTCCAGTCGAGATATGCGATTATCAATTGGCGAAGTCCAGATGTGGGATTTGTTGGATCCTTGACGGCCATCTAAAGGGGGGTGAATAGCCTTGCAATGAAAAATGAACCTTCCTCGAACTTTACAGCTTAATAAGAATCAACATTTGCATAAAATAAATAAGAAACTAGAAATAAGAGACACAATGGATTTACTCATTTACAACCGGGGAGGTTGTTAATCCAAGGAAAATGAAAGCGCACTAAACTCTCTTTCAGACAGAGAAGCCTCTTTACAGTAATTAAAGCACTCAAGTACAGAACCAGACTGAAAAGAAATCAATCACAAGTGTTGTTCTAACCTTTTGGGGTCAGGGATATATTTATAGCCATGGGCAGGGTGCCTGGAAGGGTTCCAGGCACCTGGGAGGGTATAAACTTTTATCCCCGTCACACCAGAACGTGCCACGTCGCGTTCCAGATAAAAGCTTGCTCCGGGAGCCCGGATCCAAGTTAACATCATGTTAACTATTTGGTCCAGGTTCTTCTGCTCCGGCTCCGCTTGCTTGGGTTTGGGTCTTCTGCTCCGGCTCCGCTTGCTTGGGTATGGGTCTTCTGCTCTGGCTCCGCTTACTTGAGTCTGAGTCTTCCACTCCGGCTACGGCTCCGTTTGGGTAATCTCGGCCATCCATAATAGGGCTCATCCGAACCCAACTTCCGGCGTTCAAGCAATCTCTCGCTCTGGCTTCTCGTCCCTCAAAAATGTCGTGCGCCTCCTTCTCATCCGCTCGCATACTCTTCCGCAGCACCTCGTCCCTCAGACCCACCGAGCCCATTGGCTCTCTTCTGTATCATCATTCTCGCTAGCTGCGTCTTTCGCTCGACTTTCTACGCTCCTAAGTTCCTGCACACTTAGACACAAGAGTTAAATACCAACAGGACTTAATCTGACTTGATTGATCACAGTAAAACTACTTTAGAGTACTTACAATCTCTCTCTTTTTAATGTGAGCAAACCCAAGTTAAGTTAGGGTAATCCACAAATAAATAACAGTTATAATTTTTTAAAGTAAAAAAAATTACAAGTAATGTGCAAAAAATTTACAAGTACAAAGCTTAAAAATTAAAAATTTATATTACCCTCCTCCTAGACTTAATCTTCACTACTCCCCCCTTTGATCACATTAAAAATGAGGTATTTTTAAAATGACTTTGGAAAAGTTAAATAAAAAGTCTAAGGGAAAATCAAAATTTGAAAAAAAAAAACTCCTTAAAAAATTAACAAGGGTTAAAAAATATCTCTTTAGTTTTAGACAAAATTTTAAAAATTGTATTTTGATAATTAATTCATAGAAAGTTTTCTAACTAAAAAAAATTATTTAGATAAAGTTTCACAGAAACATAACTTTGCTAAAATAACTTAAAATAATCAAAAATTTTGACAAACAATTTAAAGTATTTTTATAACTACTAAATGCTTAACAGTTAGTCAATTAAATAATTATTTCAATAATTGGCTTCCAAGTGTGATGATGCACTAGACCTTCTTGAATATTAGAACAACAACTACTTTCTAGATAAAACCTTTTAAAGAAAATTGAATATTTGATTTTCTCTTTGAAAACCGTAAGCCTAAAAACAATCAATCTAAATATATTTTGAAATCCAAAATAGATTCCTTCCTACATGATTAATTAATAATTTCTTAAGAATATATTTCTGTGATATTTTCCTAATATGACCCTTATGATATTTGAGATACCAGTTAAGTCCTGAATAATTTCTAAAATTAGAAGGAATAAAAGTTGAGCATGCATGATTTTTTAAATTTTCTATTTTCTTTTTTCTTTTTTTCTTTTTTATTTTTATTTTATTAAAATCTTATAATCACCCAGATATAACTAAGATTGATTTTAGCTCTTTTTTTTTTATAACTTATAGTAGTTTTTCGATAATATTTTTACGAATTGAAATAACTTGTCAGGAGGAAGAGTTCGTACCTAACTTACCTTGTCGATCCCGAAATCTGAAGCTCCCCTTGAAGTACTGCTTTCTTCCAATGTCGCTCCCCCTTTATCGATGCTCTTGATGCTCATTTCAGACAAGCTTTCTTCGTCTTCGTTTCGTCTTCGTCTTCTTCTTCGTCTTCGTCTTCTTGGTGACTTGCTACTAGAGCAAGTCCGCGCGAGGGCTTCTATTTCCAATTTGGATGACGTGTCGTCCCACGTCGCCTTTAGATTATACTTGGGCCAGGCTGGCTTCTTATTTTTTTCCCTGTCTTTATCTTTGCTCTTCAATTTTGGACAGTTATCTTTGACATGCCCTTCTTCATTGTAGTGGTAGCATCTTACTTTCCTTTTTCTTTTTGTACCCTGCAGTTGATTAAATTTATTAGATTTAAATAATTTTTTAAAATTTTCTTACCATTAACGACGTTTTGTCATCATCAAGTGATGTCTCGGAATCTGGTTCGCCCATTTTAGCTTTTAAAGCAATGTTTTGCCTTGATTTCTTCTTTAGACCTGTACATCTTGACTTATGAATTTCAAAAGTTGAAAAAAGTTCTTCTAAAGTGCTTACCTCTAAATTCTTAGCGATGAAATACGCATCTACTA
>JBBMJZ010398692.1:0-13613 GCA_037833815.1 Zingiber zerumbet
AGCATAACGATATCGAGCAGCAATGGGTTTCTGGACTTGATGAAGGTGAAGGTCGCGGCCCGTCACTTCTCCTACCGGACCCTCTTCCACACCATTCTCATCCTCGCCTTTCTGCTACCTTTCGTCTTCATTCTCACCGCCGTCGTCACCCTCGAGGGCGTAAACAAGTGCTCCTCCTTGGGTAGGTTCGGGCTACATTTGTTCTGGATCTCCAAATGCTTGTAATCTGTTACCAAATCTTCTCGTGTTATTACTGGTTGCAAGATTCGATCTTTTTTCATTTATAGTAACTAAAACATGTGATTCGAATTTTTTGTTTGGGTGAATTGCTGCATTTTTCGATTCAAATCCGTTGATTATTAATTTGACTTTCATTTGTTGGATTGGCATATTTTCTTGCTTCTTTTCCTTCAATCAGTTATTTGATAAATTATCCATCCCGTTTCTTTATTCTAGATCTAGGATTCAATATGGCTCCACCGTCTAGGTTGCTGTATGATTCCATTTTTGGTCAAACTTTAGGGTCATTGCGTGAAACCTTTAGACTTTTTCTGAACTCGATCTACATGATTGTATTTCCATGTCGCCCTCTATCTAATTTTGATGGGGAAAGGTGTTTTTTTTTCATCATAAGGACTTAAAAAACATTCAACCTATCTAGATATGTTCTTAATTTCTACCTATATGGTCAAATACAGTTCAGCAGTTGTGCATGTACATAATATGCTGGCACTTGTACTTCTCTCCGATTGTTAGAGCAGAGGTATCCCATTCCTGTCCTCTTTCTTTTGTTTGTTGGGTCAATTCACCACAATGTAGATCAGTTTTTTTTGTGTGTAAACACCCTCTGCGCAATTTGTTAACTGTTTGCGAATTTCCTATAAATGTTTCCTCGCATTGCCGTACCTGCCTCTTTTGTATGATCAATGATTGAGTAAACAAAAACCTGTATATAATTTGCTCTTGCTTGTATTGTTATGAAGATTTTAGTTATGTTCAAAATATTTATCTTCTCAGGAACTCACCTTGAAGCAATTTATAACTACTTTCTAATTTCCCACATATATGCCGCGATCTTAAGTAGTTTTCATGTTTAGTATTTTCCCATTTTTTTTTAGTCATCAATATTTGCACGGTTCTTTTTGTTTGAAGCATTGCTACTTATATAAGCTTTCTCTAAGGTTGCTTGAAGCAATATTCAACTTGGAGACTCTGATAACTTGTTAGCAGTGAGTTGTGGTGGATAAGGATGTTTGGGTGATCAAAGCATGTGCCAAGATTGTCGGATTACTACTATTTTTTCGTACATTTTTTTGTTTCATTATTTGTACTGTCTTTATATGCTTCCTTTGCTCTTCCTTGAGTTTACTGCTCTTTATAAAGCAGTTGTGTAATAATAACTTCAAATCTTTGAATAAGCAAGAGCGCCATGACAACTGAGATTACTTATGGAAATGCTTCAATTGAATTTATTGATTCTTCGTTCTGGAAAATTTACTTATTTAACTTCTAGAGGCATTTTCACCCTCATGCATTTAGCTTGTCTCCTTCCGTGTATTTTTATTAGGTTATAGGTTTCCTATGACCTTCTCTTTGAACTTTTTATAGTACTTTTCATGTTAGATTGCTCTGGAGTATTCCATAAGCATGTTGTACAAGTTAATGAATGTGAATATTTTACAAAATAGTTATAATTAGAGTATCTGACTGCCTTTACCTTTGGAATGTAACATCATCTTGCCAGAAGGCATAACTTCAATGCAGGGTTTGAATCTTTCTCTATTTGTTTCAGATTGTTTGGGAAGACGATTAGGTCCAAAGTTTCTTGGTCGGGGTGGTGATGGTTCCGAGGTAATATTTTTTCTTCTTTGCTATTTAAGTTCATGATTAACAGATTATTTTCATGCATGAAAATGAAATCCTACATTTAATCAACTAAGTGTATATGCAGAAACTTGTTAAAGATATATACAAGTTAATTGAACGAGTAAACTCTGAGGAAATTTCAGATGGCTTAAAATTGCCAGAATCTTTCAGTGAGTTTCTTTCTGACATGAAGAATAGCCAGGATGATGCCAAGACATTTGCTACAAGGTTGAAGGCGACGGTATGCTGTTTACTTATCTTTTATGCTCATCCCAGAAGGCCATTATGGTAGTTTATCAGAAAACAAATATTCACCATGTTGCAATCTTCATAAGTTTAATTTGAGTTGTTTAAAGACTTTTAAACCCTAACATCTTCTTGCTTAATTCTGTTTCTTCCAAACTCTCACACTCAAAATATCCAACATTTAAATGAGATTGTTCAGGAGGGGCTAGAGACACTATGATGAAAAACTTCACCTATATATTTGCAGTTTAAGAAATTTTTTGAAATGATTCAAGCAATTCTAAAAGCAGTGCCATCAAATATAATAAAATTGGTGAGTCAGAGTATCAGGATCAGCAGAAGCTACACTCTTATGCTCATGGTTTCTAGTCTATGGTTCTAGAAATTGTGTTAGCCATTACTACTAAAATCTACTATGTACATTTTCTCTTTCAACAGATTATGGTGTGTCTATTTGTCAAAAACAATTGTTCATGTCCAATTATGTGAGCTTTTGGTGAATTGATTAGGAGCAGCAGATTGGTCAGAAACTTTGAATTATCTTGCATCACAAGTTGTGTGCATAGTAATGTCCAATGTTTTATCGATAATTGACAAACCATAAAAGGAAGAAAAATGAATTTCATGTTTTAAGTTAAAAATTTAGGTGAAAACTATAGGATTTTTCTTTTAACTGCACATCATGATCGTCAACCATTTTTATATAAAATTCATTGAGTCAATATTTATGGAGGTTTATTCTTATCACTTGCCATGTTCTGTGCAGATGGAAAGCATGGACAGGGAGTTGAAAAGATCTAAACTAGCAGAGCAACTGCATAAACACTATGCAGCAACGTCTATTCCAAAAGGCTTACATTGTCTCTCATTACGACTTGCTGATGAGTATTCATCCAATGCACAAGCACGTAAACAGTTGCCACCACCTGAGTTGCTACCATTGCTTGCTGATAATTCTTACCATCATTTTGTTGTAGCCACCGATAACATTCTTGCAGCCTCTGTAGTGGTCAACTCAGTTGTTGCATCTTCACTAAATCCAGAAAGAGTAGTCTTTCATGTCATAACTGACAAGAAGACCTATCCTGGAATGCATTCATGGTTTGCATTGAATACTCTCCCCTTTGCTATTGTTGAGGTGAGAGGTGTTCACCAGTTTGGCTGGTTAACAAGAGAAAATGTACCTGTTCTTGAAGCTATTGAAAATCACAACGGTGTCAGAAATCACTATCATGGGAATCATATTGTGGGAGCTGATGTTACTGATACTCCTAGGGTTTTTGCATCTAAATTGCAAGCTAGAAGTCCTAAATATATTTCTTTGCTCAACCATCTGCGCATCTACCTGCCTGAGGTATTTTAGTCACTAAACATTTTGTTTCACGATACCATCTCTACTATTAAAGAAAATTTCACAGAAATTATGCTGTTGCAAACATGCAAGAGGAATTTTGTTATCTGCTACTTTTGTTATCAATCTGTCTGCTATGCTGTGGAGTATGGAGTAGAGAATCAGCTCATAGGGTCCAGACCTTCATCCTAAGTACTTTTCTGGCTTAGGTTATTATACATTATCCATGTTATTAGGTGCATCATCCTTCAAGATGAAGTTAACCCATTGATTTAACCCATATTACTTCAATTGTCATATTATAAACTTAATCAGATAAAGTTAATACAGCAAGCTGTTACTGTCATTCAAGATTTTCATCCTTCAAAATAAGGTTGGGAAAATGTATGATTCAATGTTTCTTCTCACATGAGCTCTACACAGATATTACCTTGTAGATGTTTAGTTTCCCCTAAGACCATGACTTTCAGTTGTTTTATTCCTTAAATACACTAGGGGGGCCGCTAAGGTAGCGGATCTACCTTTTTTATTCCTAAAATGCATCCATTAATATTTAATAAATTACCACAAACATATTATATACGTATGTGTGTTTTTGCACCTCCCTAAAAAAAATTAATTTTATTTAAATAATTCTGATTTTCTTTTGGAAGGCCTGAATTAGACACATGGCAACCTTATTTGAACAGCCAATGAATCCTTCTTGAACTTTTTGTGTCAAAATCTTCTTAAAACATAGGGTGAACCAGTGACCAAACAAAAAAAATGTCCACCGAATGAGTTTTTGTTGATGTTTGGTTGAAGTAAAAAGAAAATTGGAGTGTAGAAGAATATGAATGAAACACATTGCCCCAGATAGTAACTAATTTGTTTAAGATATGAGTCTAGGAAAATGGCAGCTGTGTGAAGGTAATTAAAACTGAGTTTTGGTTACCCAGATTCAGATATATGGGTTATAAACAGAAATGGTTATTTTTATATTACATGGAAACTCTTTAGTGGATTCAAATATGTTTTGTACCATATGTGAAGCGTGATTCACAGAAATCATGTAAGGTTAGATGTATATTCAATATTAACCAGTAACATCCATGTTAATCTTATATTAAAATGTATTTTCCCCCACCAAACATGTATTTTCACAGACACATGACTTTGACTTTTTAATGCAATGGTTGTGAAAGCTGTGTTACTATGCTTAGAATATTAGTTGAGACATGTCTACAATGGCCATAAGACTCATAAAAGATAAAAATGATGTGTGTTGACATAAGATTGCAACAGCTACAAGAAATACAAAATTGTTTTTTTCCCCCTTCATGTTTGTCCTAATTTTCTGAGATTGTTTCAGTAGTTTGTCTTATATTAATGTTCATGTTTGGGACCTCATGGATGGCCATGAGAAGACATCTTGTTGTCCAATTAAGTCAGGTTTTGATTATCATGTCATTCCCATTTTGATGCACAGAATTGTGCTCTTCATAAATGGTTTCCTGAATTGTGGCAATAATGTGATCATTCTGAATTTTAAAACAGTTGTTCCCCAACCTCAACAAGGTGGTGTTTCTAGATGACGATGTTGTTGTTCAGCATGACTTGTCACCATTATGGGAAATTGATCTTTCTGGGAAAGTAAATGGTGCTGTCCTAACTTGCAAAGGTGAAGATTCATGGGTGATGGGTAAAAGGTTCAGGACATATTTCAACTTCTCGCATCCCCTCATTGCCAATAAATTGGATCCTGATGAATGTGCTTGGGCATATGGGATGAATATTTTTGACTTGAATGCCTGGAGGAAGACTAATATTCGGGAAACATACCATTTTTGGGTAAAGGAGGTAATGTCTAACCTCAGTTGGCATCTCATTTTCCATTCTAATGAATGTGCTAAATTTTCCTTCTAGAGAGAACTATAAAAGATTCTTACCATTTATTTGTTGTTAAACTTCTCCAATTTGCTTGTAATATACTGTTTTAATGTTAAATTATTTGATACTCCAATTGCTCTTTCCCTTCTTAAAAAATTAACTAAATTAGTTATTTTGGCACATTGGGATTGTTCTTAGTTTTCTGGTATATTTTGATTGGTTTAGATAGATGCATCACTCTGATTACAGATGTAATATCATTGATTGTCAGCAAGATTGAGTGTCTTGTGTAGCTATTTGACACGCTGAATGTGATACCAAATATCATGACTCTCCTACTACCTGTTTTGGTTTCAACAAATTTTTCCAGGATTTGGTTGGAACCTTCCTTGAATATTATTGTTCTTGAAACCTCTGTTATGATCCTACATAATTGAATGATGTTTGCTTGCCTTCAATCCTACTAACTTGCATCTTGAATACTATAGGAATGTATTTGACAATATGTTTCTGAAGCAAGATAAACTGTCACAAGTATTTACAATTTTCCACAATGGAAATGCGGTTTGTTTCGGTTTGAAACTTTGGTGCCTATTAACCAGTTATTTTTCAGGATAATGTTCTAGATTCTTGTTCATGGAGCCAATCAAACAATCTGCTACCTCTTTTAAACTTATAGGATAATTGCTAGGTAGTTAAAATGGAGAGGACTTTGAAGTTCATGCCATGGTATTGTGCTTTGTTAAAAGTATAGTTCTAAGACAATAGTATGACCAACAATGGTGGCAAAAGGCAATTCGCTCGCCCCAGCGCCCCAGCGCCCTAGCGCCCCCGCCAATCCGTCCCAGGGCCAACACGGATAAGGTAAATCACGGGTGGCTACTAGCCGTTGGAAGAGTGACTAACGCATGAGGGAGGAATAGTATGACCAACAATGCTTTGTATCGTAAGTGTTGAATTGATTTATGAGCTTATTAGGAGAATTTGTTTTTTTCTAAATGATTCCATAATGGAGCAGCTGGTTGCAGTTCTGGTAGACATATTGAGACAAAATATGTTGATGTGGCACAAACATATTGGAAAAATGATCAAGTGATTTCAAAACTAGTTGGTTGATCTATTACAGCTAGAGGTGCGAGAATATGAGGGACACCGAAAAGACAATTTAAAAGCAAAAAAATTAAATGACTTGGGTTAACCCATGATGAGGTCTTATATATGGAGGAATATGATCTATTTAGCAATACCCATAATATTTGTTAATTATGAAGTTTTTGAGGAACTAACGATCAGATTCATCTTTAACCCCAGTCTATTCATCTTAATAAAGCATACATTTCAATAGCAGCATAAGACTCGCAGTTCTGTAAGTTGGAACTAGAATATGAAATTTCATCTGGAAGAATATACAGGATTGATGCCTTTGATCTAATTATATTATTGTTGCTTTTTAGTCTTGATCGTTTTCAACAAATATTCATCATATACTTTTCAACTTTCTTTACATCCATTACACCAATGTCAAGTGGAATATTTGTAAAATTCTATGGATATCGTTACAGTTTAATGTACCTTGGTTGAAGATAGGCTCTAAATTCTTACTTGAGACTATATCATTGCCTATAACTCTAGGCCCATACTAAGTGTATTGCCTTTTGACTTTTTTTGTCATGGATAGGTCCTCAGATTCTTATTGCACCTTATTTCTATTGGTGAAAGTTTTTTTTTTTTTTTGAACCCATGCATAAGAAAACTCAACTTGTAACTGATCTTTTGTTCGTTTGTTTTTAATTTTCATACCCTCCTAGATGCTTCAGTCGAAGTCGCTTCCCTAACTGTACTTGTTTGCGTAACTGGCTTCTGCAGAATTTGAAGTCAAATCTGACACTATGGAAGCTGGGAACGTTGCCACCGGCTCTAATTGCATTCAGAGGTCATGTACATCCTATTGAATCATCCTGGCATTTGTTAGGTCTGGGCTATCAGGAAAAGACTGACCTTGACAACGTGAAGACGGCTGCTGTGATCCACTACAATGGGCAGTGCAAGCCCTGGCTGGAGATCGGATATAAGCACTTGCAGCCCTTTTGGACACGGCATGTAAACTATTCCAATGAGTTCATAAGGAATTGTCATATCTTGGAGCCCTCAATAACGCTTAGATAACTGGACTGCTTGAAAATAGAGGGAAGGAGTTACAATCCTGAACTGGTGCACATTTTTTCACTCAAATATCTAAACGAATTTTGTTGCATAGTGGTGCAGTCAAAAAATGGGATGCACCTCCCAGACTCCTTTTCAGGCTGCTGTTCCGGCATCACTGAACATTACATTCATTCTAAGATAAATAGTATTCAGTATCGAGCTTCTTAAAGGTAATTCTTCGCAGTATGCTGGACGGTGTATTCCCGTTCTGGAACAAACAATCTGCTCCTTGTTGGTGGAGGTGGAGCATCCAGTTGCATGACCAGTACATACTGAAGAGATAATTATCCTGGAGGCATGCAGATTTTGTGTTTATTTTTTCTTTTTTCCCCTTTGAAAAGTTTATTTTGGCTTTATTTATTAATTTACTCAGACCCTTTCCAGTTCTTTATTCGACCTCTAAATTTAGAGGCCATGGGATGTTTACTTCAAACATCTCAATCCCTTCGAATATTGGGCAACTCTAGCAAATGTCTTAAAATTCACAAGATATTGGAATGTGCAGTTAATTCTTTCACGCACAATAAGTTCAATTGTGTCTTTCATCTCCCTGTGTTTTTTTTATCTTTTCTCCACCATTTTGTCAACTACAGACAGGTAAACTAATGCAAGTCAAATCACCAATTGACAAAGTAATATGTCTTCTTAAAAGCGTGAGAAACTTATCCAACTCATTCCATGAATATGGAGTTGGACAACAACAATTTGATAAAGTAATTAGCTGCTATTTACTACAATTTATGGTTGCATTATCTCAAGCAAGCTTTTGCATCCAAGTTAGGGAAGACAACAAAGGCAATGGACAAGGGAGCCACATCAATAGGCGATTTAGCAATAGCATTCACAGGATTCAGAGGCGGAATGCCTCCCTCTTCAGTAAGCTCCAATGGAGTGCCATTCAACAACACAGTTTGGCTCAAATGGTTGCCATCTTTTGCTGTGAGATGATACTCTTCTCTGTTTCCAAACTCCACTGATGCTTTGATGGAGTCATCGTCGTCGTCATCATCATCATCGACATGGAGAACATTGAGGACACTCACACTGAACCTGGTGAATTTGCTTAGATTAATCAGCAGCACAGAGATGCCTTCCTTTCCTTTCCTGCAATGGGCATAGGCTCTCAAGTACGACGAACCACCGACGTCGATAGAAAGCACTCCTTTCCCCATTAGTCGATGCCATAGTAGAGCACTGATAAGAATCAACCATACGAGTCAAAATAACAAAACCATTTTTTTGGTGATAATGAGGTCTTACCTATAGTAATCAGGATTTGGAACGAAAGTATTCAAATCGAGGAGACCATAGTTCCCTCCTATCAACGTCTGTCTGCAATAAACCTTGGTGTTGTACTTCGATGCCATGCCAAGTTGATCCAAGTACCTGAATTGCTCGTCTTCAGCAAATCAAATAGTTACACTTGAAGCAAGGGATGCAATGCAGACCTACCAGAAGCTGTTGAGAAATTTGTTGGACACGAACCGACTGCCACTGTTGAATGCACCTCCAGCTTCGCCAACCCAAGCAGAGGACCACGGTCCATTCCTCTCGATAGTGAGTTGAAGAATTCTGAATGTGTCCGCTTCCCTACTTAGGTACTGTGGATCTATAATCTTTACTTGTATGTGAGAATCATTACCTGCAAAAGTTTCCAAAATCTTTTCTAGTATTTTTGAATTGCAACGAGCGGCGGGAATACTACGGATTATGAATTGTGTACTTTGAAGGATGTTTTCGAACTCACCTGCACCTAGATTGTAAATATGGTGTGTCATGGCATCGATCGTGCCTGCACCAGAGTCCCGCAGGAGCTGAGCATACCATTGCTGTTCAAAGAAACCTCCGGGAGCGACCAATTTTGCCCCCGAACCTTTGTACAACTCTTTCATGATAGCTTTGAGCTCGATCAAATCTTTGGCGTATTGCTCAACACTGACACTCGCACCGATACCTTGCCCGCTCAACTCATTGCCTGATGTTTTCATAATCAATGATGATTCAAGTGAGTTTTCTTGACGATCAAATCTTACGGATGTAGAGAAAGATCTTACCGAATTCCCATGAATCAACATTGTATCCTTTTGAAATGGAGTACTTAATGAACTCTTGAGCATTGCTAGAGTTCCAAGCACCTGCCCACTTATCGCCTTGCGCGCGGTGCCTCCCGTATAGTGCATTTAGACCAAATGTGATAACAGCTCTACAATCGCAATACAAATCAGTTCAATACCTAAAACTCTTACATACATACAAGTAGAGATTTCATATCGATCTATCTTATCTTTAATACTTTTTCTTACTAATGTTCTTATTATCTTAAAAACTTTTAATCCTAAAGTTTTGCTCCCCAAATTCAAGCTTCCATTTAACCTATTAACATAAAGCAAGGAACTTACCCAGCCTTCTGAAATAGATGGTTTAGTTCATCCCACCTTGCCATGCTCAGACATCCTTTAGAAAAACCAAAGAGACCACCAATCATCTTCGAAAAGGGAAGACATCGACTCCCCGGATTCGGAAAGCCATACACAACTTGATCTTGCAATGAACCTCCAATTCTTATCCGCAATGGACTAAAAGCTGAATTCAACGAGAAGGAAATGATCATGATGGATCGATCGTTGGCATTATGATTTGAAAACTAGAAGAAGAGCAAGGGGTTGATTACCTCCAACGGATTTTGCAAGAAAGGGATGAGTCAAGTCCTGATCAAGAACAAACCATGGAGCCAAAGTAGTTGTTACAATTGTTCTAAAATCACACTAAAAACAATTTGTCACTGCCTAAAAGGGAACTTACCAGGTTCAGGACTGAAGATTCTCCCCATGGACACTGATCATAGTTACACTTCTCGCGAGGCCACCAATCGAGAGTCGCGCAAACAAAACTATCACTGGTTTCGGCCACTAGAGCAGATCCCTTCACTACAATCGTCACATCGGAGTGTTCTTGAGATGTAGCTTGAATGATGAAATGGAGGAGCAGAGGCAACAAAAGGAACTGAGACTTCATTCCTTTAACCCCCCAACGCCAGGGAAGAACAGTTAATTGGATATTCAGTTACAAGAATTTATGCTTTGGATCATACATTGTAAGGCGATACAAAAGTATGCAAAAGAAATTATAGTTTGCATCTCGAGCATCGAAAGTAGAGCAACTTCCACCTCTGTAAACCTAAAAGAAGACCTTCGGCCAACAAGAAACTGACTAAATTGCACCAAAACAAACGGCAAAGAACTAGGGTTCTAAGAATTAACACAATGTGAAGAGAGGCATGCACCTTCTGAACTCGCAGAGGATTGGATTCCTTTCTCCCACACTCGCTGTTCTATGACACAATAATAAATAATAAAAAAAATCTTTCAGTACATATCTCCAGTGTTCTCCTCTATCTTCATTAATAGTAGAAAAAATAATGCCAATACCTTCAGGTTACCACAGAGAAAATTGGATTGGACAAAGCTGTGATTCTTGTATATATTGCATTAAAAATTGCTGTGATTCCTGTGTGCATTGTATTAATAATTGCACTGGGAGAGTAGTTGGGCAACTTTGGAGTTACATAGGGTAAGTTGACACCAGCCATGGGACAAGTAAAGTGGCAAAATCATTTGTCATATCCTTTTGTGTTTTATTGTGGAAGATGAAAGGTAGGTTGAGTGGGTCCTTTTTTCCACAGGGGTAAGTGGACCAACAAACCTCAGCTAAGCAATTATTGTTGGAGGAAGAAAGATCTGTCACACCTTTATCTAAAGGTTTCACTTTCCATTTGAAAATAATAATAATAATAATAAATAAAAAGAAATAATCACTTTTCAATAATTTTCTTAGTGAAAGCAGGTCTGTCTGATCCAACAGTCTCTTTCTCTATTGGGTACTCCATTTTATAGGCAAAATTCTAATTGGTGCTTCAAAGGATCTCATTTTCTAGACTTAAGATTGTTATGGAAAGGCTCCGACAGGATAAGAGGTCGGATTCTAAATATCTATAAGTTGTGTTTTAATTTAATATTGTACCAAATTTTGCCTTTCATTGTAAGCAGTTATTTTTAAAATTCAAGCCTGTCACTTATAAACTCTTCTTTGGGGGCACCTTAATTATGAAAAGACAAACAAAAAGAAAAAAAGTTATTATGATGTTTATGGTGGTAAAAAGTGAATACGCTCGTCTCCGGCGTCTCCGTGAACGAGTCCTAGGGTCAACATAGAGGAGGTAAATCACGGGCAGCTACAAATCTTTGGAATAATGACTAACACATAAAGAAGATATTTGCCTCGATTTTACTAAAATTTAAATCCAGATCTCACAGTGTCAACCTCAAACCTCATGATGTTAGTAGTTTTATTTGGGAATAAGGAGACAGATACTTTTGGGCCCATATTAGGCCCTTGAGCACTGTCCAATATGAGCCTATTAGGCTCTAACGTCGAATAAGGCCCAATCCATGAACCGCATGGTATGAGAGTTTATCACTTTGACAAATACTTTTATTTCCGGTCCTCTCTCTCTTTTTGTACAATACTTATTTGGATAAACATGAACAAAAATTAAATGACGTCTTAAATTATATAAATGTTAAAATAATGTTCATTTAAATTCTAAATCATAAATTTTTAAAAAAATTATATCAAAATACTCTTTCCTAACTTATTTAAATTTTATCAAAATTAATTTAAATTAATAAAAATCATTTGAGAACTAATTGCTTCTAAGAGCATCTACATCATCAGTTTTTATATTACTATATCTAAAATTTAAGGTAAATAATCTACTTTATTAAATTTAAATAATTACTTTTCACTGCACATTACATCAAATACCCTAAATTTTCCATCATCCTTAAATTTTTATTATTTTCTTCTATTTTTTATTATTATATTTATGTAATGAGTGGAAGGAGATAAATTGGAAAGATTGAGTAGAAGGAGAGAGATTAAAAAGAAATATTATTTATTTTTATGGTAGAGATTTTATTCCCTAAATTTAGAGAATCAGTATTCATCAAATCTAAATTTAGGGAATGGATAGGGTAACTAATGCAAAGGGTTTTTAGGTACCATATCTAAAATTTAAGGTAAAATTTTTTAATAAGGTAGCTAATATGGATGCTCTAAAAGTATTAGCTGTTATGTGTAATATTTAATATAATATAATACTATTATATATTATAACATTATAACAACTACTTACCTAGTTGTAATTGTTACAATAACTTTGAAAAAAGGGTATTCTTTATAGTATCTACTTGTAATTGCTACAATAATGTTGAAAGTAGGAGTATTCTTGGAATAAAATATTAGATAGAATTCCCTTTTGTTTTTTTTAAATAAACGTTAATTATTTAATTTGGAATATGGTTGAAAATGAAAAAAAAAATAGTGTGGGTGCAGATTGCACTAATAATTTTGTTTTAATGTATGATAAATAGATTAAAGTTATATGTGATGTTTGTCTAACCTTTCTACTAAGTATGTAGGAGTTGACTGGTCTGAAGGACTTGACACCATATTGAAATTCAGCTATGTTGGTAAGACTCGATAGCTGGTACGAAGTCCAGATAGGTTCGCGGGACTTGATATTTGGAGGAAAGTCCGATTGGGTCCACGGGACCTAACAACCCGCCAAAGTCCAGTTGGGCCTATGAACCTGACAACTGGCGGGAAGATTTGGTGGGTCAAAGGCAAATCAAGTGACTGTAGTTGGTAAGTGGAGGTAAGTAACTAGAAGAGAGATCCAGTGAGGACGCATTTCCCGTTGAGGGAACTGTAGGTGTTGGTCCAGCATATGTTCATTTTCCGTTGTGAGGTCTTGACTAGCGGGAAGACAGAATTTAATTACTACTATTTTATTGTGTTGTGCTAACTCTGTTTTGTAGAGTAAATATATTTTCTGTTGTCTGGACTAACCCTTTTCTGCAGGGAAAAAGCTGCTAAAAAAAGGGGAGTTCAAGCACCCGAAGCTAGTCCCCGCGCCCGGAGTATGTTCAGGCGCCCGGACCCAAAAAATCATTCAAAAGTTGATGTAGAGCACGTCGATTGGCCGAGCCACGTGGTCTAGGCTCCCCGAAGGGTT
>JBBMJZ010398730.1:0-13610 GCA_037833815.1 Zingiber zerumbet
AGTCTCGAATAAAAAAATTATGACAGTTTAAAATGAACTTTAAAATTTAGGGACCACTGCATCATACATAAGGCAAGTTGAATGGTCCAAACAAACTTGATAGTCTAATGAACAAGTCCACAATGAATTTGTCAATTTAGACCATTTGGTTAGCACGATCAAAGGCAAGCGGGCTAGACGAACTAATTGAGTCAAGGTAGGTTAAGTGGGATACCGAGTCAAATTTTCCCAGCATGGCATCAAGTCAGGCAAGACGCGTGAGTCATTGTTCCAAGCTTACTAATAAACCTATCGGATAGGTCAAGTTAAGTGGTCCAATCATCTATTCAATCCAATCAACTTATGCAAGTCAAGTGGGCGACTAAGCAGGTTCACATTGGGTAGTGCAGGGCCTGCAGGCTAGGCGGTCCAATCAAATTGCTTAATTCGATCAAGGCCAGCCGAATAAACACGCTGGACCATGCAAATCTAATAAATGACAGCAAAAGAAATGACAAAATTTTCTTACTGGGACTGGGGATGAACTAACAATAAACCAATAAATTGGATTCAGTTACAGAAAGATGCTTCTCTCCTAGATGCTTGCAGAAGATGCTCGATTGGATTTTAGTAGGCGGCATTACACAAGTTCTAATGCAAGCTAAAGAGCATTTTGAATCACATAATGAAAAAACTGGAGCCTACCAAAGCAAGATTCAACTACAAGCAAAAGAAAGTAGTCATCCATTAAGTCTTCAGTATGGATCACTTTCCTGGCATGCCTTCTCCACTGATAGTAGATGCGCCGCTTCTGCTCGTGCATTTGATTTGCTGAGCTTCATGTGCTTCTCGTTGGTTTCTCGAGAGGAGCTCAAGTGGCCAAGCATCCAAGGGTGTCGGGTATCTAGCATGCGGTCTACTCACTGATGTGGGTGCCTTTGCTGAGGTTGGGGAACATCCAGCATCCGGGAGGGAATTGAAATCTTGTTGAACCACAATGTCGTAGAGGGGGAGAGAAGGCTGTTGCTGAGTCTGCACTGGCATTGAAGGCGCCAAGTCTAACTTGTTGCCCCACTCTCCCATAGAATTAGACTGCATCTCATTTAACTCGCTTTGGAGTCGCTCCACCTCCACTCTCAGAGCTTTTTTCTCATCTTGCAGCTCGTTCTTCTCCACCTTCACCTAATCCAGTTCAAGCCAAAATGCCTATTAGAAAGTATCCATTATCCATGAAGTATGTTACAGGAAAAAAGTCTTATGTTATCTTAAGTGGTCCAAAAATAGTAGAGTAAATGAATGTTAAAGGGATGTTTACAAAATTTTCTTTTTTTCCTTTCTCAAAACAGTTTGAGGACCGAAAAAAAAGTCTGAAGTGTGAAGATTAAAACGATGATGTTCTGAGTTAGTAGCTATTGTTTAAGAAATGTCATTTAAGTGAAACTTCAATTAGTTATCATCGAGTTAATAGTTCTATCTCACAATGATTAATCATCATTAGCTAAGAACCATAAATACATGTATTCTGCAGACACTTCACCTTTCCATCCAATTCAATTGCTCTATCGTAATCCATATAAAAACAATTTCTTTTCTAGGATTAGGATTTTCAATCCCTCTTGGAAGAAAATTCCACAGGTTTGATATAAAAATACGTGAACCACAGCCTTTCCACACCACATCTCGGCCTTTCTTACACACCTATTCACAATGTTTTATTTACTTAGAGGCTTTAAAATACTATGGAAAGATTGGACAGAAAATAAAGGGAGAATGGAAGATACAAAGAATGAATGAAGTTTATTCTTTTCTTCCCAACATGCCCTTAACCTAGAAGAATGGAGGATTAGTTTGGAAGCTTTCCTTTGTTCACGTTAAGAAGACCTGATGCAGCACAAAAATATTGTACCATGTATGCTTGAATATCTTAATTCAACTCATCGAAATAATATATTACTGAGTGAAAGCTGATCTAATACATGAAATTCTAACTTCTTTTATAGAGTCAAAATAAGATGAGATTATCCAAAAGTCTGTCAATAAAAATCAATTTATCTTAAAATTATAACTATAACAATCATAATAATCAGTTAACAACTATTAGAAACTAAAAATATATAAATTCTGAAAAAAATGAAGAATTTTTTAATTCATAACTAATTTTCAAACTAAATCAATCATTAAAGAGTTACACAGAATTTAATCTTACAAATTACACTTAGGCAAAAAGACATCGAGACTTGGAGAATTGCATGGCATGGCATGACCAAGGTGCTCGATGGCTTGTCCATGGTAAAAGATGGTATGGGGCATCTGAAAGGACGAATGACGAGGAGCATCAGAGTGTTACTACTGAGGAGATGAATTACATAAGCGACTGTAAAGGATAGTATGTGGAGTGAGCCGAGACTTGGTGCATCTGTGGAACAATAGCTTGATGGAAGAAGACCTCAAGGCATGGTAAGAATTCATGGGAGTTGCGAGATAAGTGATGTGTACACATAGGGCAATGGTAGTTCTCAACTCAGGCGGGCTCGGTCATTAAATTGATCATGGTCAACATACCAATCAACTGAAGGAGTCCTTCAGTTGAGTGATGGTTGAGCAGACCAGGTAGTTGACTCAAACACGAACAAGAGGAAAGCTCTCTGGAGACGAATGGACAGATGAAGGTCTAGATGGTTGGTAAGTATGGCCAATCGACCAGTAAAACTTAGATGAACAGGCATCGAAAGAAATAGTTATGACCCACTAGAATCAGTCAAAGCAGTCAATTAATGGACGCAAACTCAACAAGATCAAGTCAAAGATTTGTTTAAAGGAACATATAATTTTAAAGATTCAAGAGGCCACAAATCAGAAACAATAACAAAATACTTTTCACATTAATACTCTCTTATTTTGTGTTTTTTTTTAAACCTAGAATTTTTGTTGTAACCCTCTTGTGCTATCTTTGACACTTTCAAGAGATTTCTTCACCTTCAGTGTAGCTGTGAAGGAGACACTATAGCTAATTCTTGAAGTGATCCACCAAAGGATCGCACGTTGTGGAACAGGAGCCCGACGAATGCTGAACCATGTTAAAAGTCTATGTCACTATAAAATGCTTGTGTTTATGTTTTATTGTGACCTTGCTAAATCGTCGCAAGAGTAAGCTGAATTTTCCATTTGCAAGTCATTCAGAACTTAACTTTTTATCCTTCCACTTCCATCCATATTTTCACTCCAACTGTAAAACCCTAAATGATAAAGAACCTTGAAAGTTTATTTTGCAATGATCCATCCCAATCACGATGACATTTATTAAGATTACCCAAGTATGTCCACCAAGAGTATAGACTTATTGAACACATTAGTATAGCGCAAGTGTGACCTAGGACATCTAAGGGCATCATAGACCTCTTATTGCCTCAAACTTCCATATAGACTCTATACGACCATAGTCCCTCAAAGAAGCTGGCCACAAAAGGATGCCTCTACATAGCTAGTTAGCCGGTGAGGTCTTGTTTGGTAACAAAACCAACTAGACAAATCACGATTGTGTACTACCACTCATGGAATCAAGAAAGAGCTCTCAATCCGGGTGTTGATCCCAGGGTTTCACCGCCCGCAATACGCTTGCCACATTTTAAACCCATATGATGTGGGGTCATTGTAGGGGGGCCGTTAATGTAGCGGTTCCACATTTTTAAGAAAGAGCTCTTCCTTGCTGTCTGAAGCTGGTAAGTTCCCCATGTTGAGTTAAATTAAGCAGCAAACTCCACTCTTGGTGCTGACCTTTTATCAATTCCTTTAAGTTTGTGAGTTGCGACTATACTCTCATGGAACCCAAAGACTTTTGAAAGGTGTCTTGTGACTATCCACCACTATACTCTCATGGAACCCATAGACTTTTGAAAGGTGTCTTGTGACTATCCACCGATCTCTAGTCAATATGATTTATGGTCAAAATGAAAGTAGAAGTAATATTGATCTCACTAGTTTGGTATCGGAAAATAAGACCCAAGCTTTCGATACAATGACCCCCCTTTAGGATTATCGAGAGCCAAGTCAGTCTACATAGATTTGAGAAGCATTTCACACCGTCACACCATTTGCCGTATACTTAACAATAAACTGAGGTGTCTAGTTCAATTGGTATTGTTGGTGCAAAATTGCAATTTTCACTCCTTCCCATGGAAAACAAATGTTATTAATTTCCTTAATTATTTATGAAAATTTGGTGTCATGTTTTGGGCACGTGATGCTGGTGGATGACATGAAATTAAACAAAGCCATGAATTTGAAGATTTGGCCTTTTAGGTTTTGTTGATTCATAGTTTCTAGTCCGTGGAAATATATATTAGATCATGGCAGTGAGTTGTGAAATTTAAGTATATAACTTAGTAGTTTTCTATTAACGTAAGCATTGGGATAAGGATTATACTTCATAGTTTTTTCTGTATATATCAAACTATATATCCAGACTATAAAAAATGCACATCATTATCACATGTGGCGTATATAAACATAGAAGATTAGATTAATAATGCAGTGATGGAAAAAGGTACAAGGTAGTGTACTTATTCAATGGAGGCATATATGATCTTGGGTCGCGTCGGGCAGTGGACGGGGTGAGAGAAGAATATATGGAGATTGCAATTGGAATGGGTAAGTTGTTGATTCATCATTTAATCTTCTTCCGCTGGTTTACTTAAAAAAAAACTATATAGATTTAAGAATCAATTCAATTAGAATTTTGGACAAACAAGTTAAATCAATAAACATTACTTGAACCATCTTAGCACATATCAAGTGTCTGACAACATGATACTCATTGATGAAACCAACTTAGGTAACATATGAAAGGTTATTGATACTAGCCAACACTTAAAAATTTCAAATCAAGGCAATGGGTACCTAATAATTGGGTATTCATAGACATCCAACCCATTTAAATTGAGTTTGCGTTAGGGATAATTTTAAAATAAAAGTGTAACTACAATAGAGGAAAAAAAGGGAGAGCCGATAGTTTAGAGAGGGAGAGAGAGAAGGGCAGTGACAAAAGAAAAAATCTCCTAAGCCATGGTATGTAGTCAAAAATTTCAATTCATAAATGTATCTTTCTCTCCTCCCTTTTGCCTTAAAGTTAAAGTAGAAGCATGATTTAAAATTTAGTTCCGTGCTAAGTGAAATGGGTGAAATTTATCATTCCGCCCGCTACCCGACACCGGCACCCACTCAACACTAGCAACACTAGCCGCGGCGAGTGTGCGGGCCGTGGTGGGCCACGGCAGGGATGTGACGAGGACGCCGCGGGCCATGGAGGGGGCACTACAGTCGCACGGGTTGCGGCAGGCACACCTCAGGCATGCTGCTCACGGCTAAGAGATCGTTGGTGCGCAAGTTGCGGTGGAGACGCCGTGAGCGCCAGGGCTTGACAAGGACGCCGCACCAAGGTCGCAACTCTGTCGCGATGGGGGCATCGCAGGCAAACGGGTGGATGCAGAAGAAACCTTAAGTTTAGGTTAATTAAACTTAGGTTAATAATTGCAATCAACTCTTAGCTCTAAATAAGATATATATAGGCCTAATCAAAACCTAATAAAACGATTCCATTAATCTAATACTCAAATTAATCAATCTAATTTGCAATTCTTAAGTTTTTTTCCCATCTTCACAAGCAAAAGAAAATACTATTCCTTTAATAATACACCCTTTTGAAACATAAATTAAATTATTGCCCTTAGTGCCAAATCATAAAAGCTCTCACTAGCTATGTGAATATTATGCCCTTTTCTTTTTAGAATATGAGACACTATTTTGTGTAGCAAACTGGAAGTCAATTGCTATCTATGTTATAGCTTCAGAAGAGGTCTTAGAATTAAAATTTAGTCACGGGTGTTTATGAAAATATTATTCCTTTAAAGATACAATCTTTTGAATTATAAAACCTTTAACTAGAGGATTGTAGACATGCCAACAGAATCATTTCAAAAAAGGTAAGTGAAACCTAAAAGAATATTGAAATTTCTGATGTTCATGCCACTAGATTTAGGGAAAATTTTGCCATGGAAATGATCTTTCAGTTGAATCTGTGATTAATGGTTCATATGGACTTACATATTGAGATTCATTGACCAAAGCAGAATTTTCCTTTCTAAGGGTTTCAACTTGAGCAACAAGATCCCGCAACACTCGAGTTGTTTCAACCAATATATAGGCTTTTCCATTATTCAGTCGTGTTGGTTCTGAAAAGTAAGTAAATTCTTCAGCATAAACTTATAAAAACACATAGGAAATTGAAATGGAGTAAAAAAATATTAACAAGCTCAAACAGCCTAAATTCCTAATTGTGGTACACATCAATTCCTTTCTAGTAAGAGTAGAGCTATCTAGAACTAACAACCTCATACCAAGCAACAAGTGTAAAGCAGAATAAAAACTAAAATGTAGTATTTTTATTTGTGCAAGGGTGCATATAATAGGTACATGGTTTGATAGGGGCCTAGATGCATGATTTCCTAGTGTACTCATTTGAGTCACATATTATGCTGGTCTCACTAATTAATTTTTCATCCAATTAACAATGGAAAAAGTAATGCTCATACAAGTAATGCAGCCTTTACCTTCCTAGTTTCTCATTATTTCATATATTTTTAGTGTTTTCAAATGAATTTTTGAAAAAGGAATGGTATTAATTTGAATATAGCTTGGTGACAAAAAAGAAAGTCTCAATTTTTCAAACAATACAAGGATCCAAGGAAAGCAATTGCCATCAGCCAAATCAAGCAGATTTTTCAAAAGTGGTGTTGCTATCTGAATTGTAGAAGCATGTTTAGACACCATCAAACTTACCAAGTGCCTGAGCCAGGTCCATAAATAGTTCATTCAAGTAATCACGCTTCTTCTTCTCTCTCAAGGACTTGTTTTCTTTCTTTGAAACTTTCTTCAAGTTCCTTTTGGTTGGAATTGAACTACACAAGAATATTTTTTTTTAAGATTGGAAAACAAAAAATATATAATTAAAAAAAAACTCTACCCTTGTTTGTTTACAAAACATCAGAAAAAAAAAGGCAAGTTATCATGAAATGGTCCAAAGAGAACTTCCAGGAAGATTCTATATCTTTTGCCATTACATCTCTAAGAAACATTAACCTAAAGATTATAAACCAACTTAAAGCCAAATGGCATGTACTATAAACATCCTACCTGAAAATTTGTCTATATTATATTTGGGCAAAGATTAATCTAAGTTTGTATTACTTCATCAAATGTTAGGGAAATGGCTAGTGGTAGGTAGGACATGGCACTATCATGAGATGGCCCCAAGACCTCGATGAGGCCTCACGGACCCCTCATGCAAAGCCCCACGGCTACACTAACACCTCGCATGAGGCCGAATTTTTTTTTCAATTTAAAAAATTTTCTTTGTCTTTTAATAGTTAAATCTTTTTTAGGCCACTAGCGTAGGGCTCGCACGAGACTGTGACGATCATGTGAGGCTGAATTTTTTTTCGATTTAAAAATTTGTTCTTTATGTTTTTTAATAGTTATTTTTTTAGGCCACTAAGTTTTTTCAGTTTTTTTAACTGTTAATTTTTTTTTATTTTTTCAATGGTTAATTCTTTCACCTCTTAATTCTTTCTCATTCTTCCCCATATTTTAGTTTTTTTATTTCTTTCAACCTTAAACACATGAAAAAACTATTTTTTATTTCTTTCCTCCTCAAATACATAAGAAAAAATTTCCTCCTGATTAAAATAAATTAAATTCAATTTAATTTAAATCTACTTGATCCTAATCATAATATCTAGACTTTAGTTAATCCTAAATTAATTTTTACTTAATCCAAAATTTTAAAATATTAGTTTAACCTAATAGTAAGTATTTATAGTAATCAAATATTATATAATATTTTTTAATTAATATATTTTATATTTAAAAAAGTACCAAAACAATATCGGCATGGCACGATACGATACTGAAACTGTATCGTCCAAGTCATAAACCGGATACTATTCAAAATTTTAAACCATGGAATAAACTAAAGAAAATGATGCATAAACAATTTTTTACACACAAGGGAATGAGTTCCTAGTGTCTTTATCTAACTAACATGATTCACATTTAAGGGCTTAAAGATTAGATAAATTAGGTACCATCTTCTTCAAGATTAGGAGAGAGGGGTGACTAACACGGTTGTGAATCTGAAAAGGTGAAGGTGTAGCTAAGAGAGATGAAGACAATAAAGTCATGCAACTCATACAACTCATGAGACTCATGCCTACTGCTAATTTTACCTTACTCTCAAATCCTAAATAGAAATGGAAGTAACATCAAAGTTAATAGAACAATTTAATGATCTAGTAAGTTTACTGTTAAATAATAAGTTCAACAAAAACTCAAGGGTATAAGTTATCAAATACAGATATAACATAGGTGAAAAGGAAATATCTCCAATGTCTTTATCCGATGAGTAAGAATCAATGACTATCGAGTATGTTACCAGAGATATGCTTAAATGCTACTGAATCAAGGGTCTAGGGAGGCGTAAAATAAGTACAGGCATACAATAAGTGCAGATAACTCCATAAGCAGATGAGTTGAATAGCTCAAATGAAGCACTAACAAAAACCTGGAACTAAAGGAGCCATAAGTACTCATTTGTTGAAATAAAAAAATTGAACTAGACTGAACTTGACCATTAGAATGATCTCTTTGACCTTCTCAAGTATCTGACATTTTAAGAGATGAAAGTTGATGATTGATCCCAGAATGTTTTGGAAATAGATTGGCCAAAAGAAGAATTTGAGAAGGTCTTGCTAAGGAGTTGGGTCTTCAGCTTCAAGGATAACTTGAGGAAAGATCTAGGGAAGGACCTTGTTAAACCGAAGAAGTGCTAGAGTTGGCTCTAACGAGCAATAGGGGACTTTACCATAGTGTTGGCTATTGGACAAGACCAGCAATGCCGGAAGACACATCAACGTAAGATTCAGCACAGACGACGCAAAAGGGCACAGCACAAACATGCAGATAAACATGCGATCAACAGCTGGAAAAGGCAACAAAAATAGGGGATGTGTGCACCTAGAAGATTTAGCATCGACAATGTAGACAAGCCCGTGGGAGCTTCAATGCGGACGACATATGCGCAAAGGAGCTTCAGCTTGGGCACATGAAGAAGCTTAGCCCTTATGGGTGTCCAGGAGCTTCGACGTGGAGGATATAGACAGGTGTGTTGAAGGAGTCACATAGGGAGGAGAAGTTGTTAAGATCTTTGGCGCCAAAGAGACTAATTACATGGTGATGTTGGGACGGAATAAGGGTGAGGGAGAGCTAACTCTAATACCATGTTGAGGGAAAAAATTGTTCCTCATAGGAACTCTTAGTAGCCCCCTCTACTTTTATAGATGTGTCATATCAAGAATAAAAAATATTATAAATAGGTTCTTTACCCTTATATATTTACACATAGACCCTTTGCCCATCATAGTAATAAAAGGTATTAATATTATTGTCACTTCAATGACAGTCAAGTAAGATGTGAAACCATTCTAAAACAAGAAGTGATGCTGTTGATTGACCTTTGGTCATATTGATATTGAGATTAATTGAGATTAAGCATCACCTTCACAAAATAACTACTACATATTATGTTTCTTATCTGATAGCAATATGTGATCTGACATCCATAGACACAATGATTTCTAGATAAATACATAGATAGGACTGTTAAAGAATAGTACACTGGAAATGACTCACTAGAAGAACTCATTTTGTACATTATCTAGTATTTATAGTGGTCTGATGCAAGACAGGTGTAATTAATCCTTAACCTTGAGATTATCGTTGTCATCTCAAAATAAGTAAACATGCTTTAACTCTTGTGCGTTGATCCCTTAAAAAAATACACATACACTTGCAGTAGAACTCATTGCTTTATGAAGGTGAGTAAGTAATCAACATAGGAATTATAACTCCTTGTAACTAGGAGGGTATATCACATAATCAATTCTATTGATGGCAACTTAGATAAATCTATGCACAATATAAATTAGTTAAGAAGGATCCTCAAGTTGGTGTTTCTTTGAGTGAGATTATAATAAACCACTTGAATGTGGCCTATTAGAACAAAAACTAATCCAATGTCTAAAGGTGGGTTATAAGATATATAATTATACGGGACTAAATTACATTGTAACTGTGATACAAGAGTTTTCATGAAACCCACAATTTACAAAATAGTGGACAGTCTCCACAACTTGTAGAACAAAAGATAGTCTTGATACCTTATTAAAAGTAAGACTTATGTACATAAATTAATAAAAAGGAATCTTCATGAGGGATAAAAGAAGTTGATCACTTAGGTACACTATCTCTAAGAAAATATAAAGTAATACACATAAAGCTCAAGCTCTTAACATGAGATATACAGCTTGAGGGGAACATGTAGATAATTTAAAGTTAATTCTCCAAATTAATTATCAAATAATTTAGAGTAAACTAGTTTGACCAATTAATAGAGAATTCAAATGGAATAGAAGACCTAATATATTTAATTAAATTTAGAATGTAAAATTGCAAAATCAAAAATAAGTTGTGAATTAAAATTAGAGAGAACATTTAAAATTAGTTAAAGGGTTAATTAAATTTCAATTTAAAATTTTAAAAAAACTCAAGCTAATTTTATAATAGGTAAAAATTAATTTAGAGGAGAAACACTTTTGAAAATTGTTTAACAAAAGCTGTAAAATTTTAAAAGTATTATAATTTTAAAATTAATTATTTTTTGTTTAGTTATTTGTCAATATAAATTAGAAATTAATTTCTATTTTTTCTAGCCTTTTAATTAGCTAGATCTAAACTGATGGCCCAAATTAAAACATGGTCGAAAACTATAGACTAAATAAGAGGCATTGATTTAGATCATAATGAATTGTAAAGATGTAACGACACAATCCCTAGCCACCTTCCTCTCACTTATACATCGTGGCCACCACCCTATGATGTCTTCCTCACCTATCATCCTCCTTCGTCCTCTCAGATGATAACACATCTATGCTACAACAACATCTAGAAGCCACATGGATTAGTTGTGGTTGGATAAGTTTTATGTGATTTCCACGAAGGCATGAATAAATAGGTTTCATTTTATTATTTTATTTTGGATTAATCTAACATCACAAGGAAAACGCAAACTGGTAAAATTAAAATAAACTATTTTTTTGTGCCAGTAAAGCTTTGCCACTACAACAATCCCAACAATTTACCCCCTCAACTCATAATCATATATTAGTCAAGTTATTGATTGTTATGCCAATTGTGCTTGGAGTTTGCACCATTCTTGAAAAATGCCTACTAGAGAAAATTTTCGGATACATATGCTGTGAAAAAACTTACAAGTTAAGTTATTTAATGTCGGGGGCATGAAGATTGGTAAGTCCACATGGCTATGTTTATTTCGATTTCATTACTACTTGAATCAGAATGGTAATCTCTATTTGTTTCATTTTTCATGTTTTAAGAACTAAAACACTTCACAGAATAGTAGGCATTGGGCATCTCTTCATCACTGTTTTTCAGACACCTTGGAGAACTTTCCAGCAGTTATTTGCAGGAATGTTCACATAATTCAATAGCAAATTAAGGACTGTGCAGTAGTATTTCACACTAATCAGAATGAAGAAACAACATGATTAAGATTTAAGACACATCACACCTCGGAGAACTTTCCAGCAGCTATTTGCAGGAATGTTCATACACTTTGATAACAAATTAAGCAATGTTCATATACTTTGATAACAAATTAAGCACTGCACAGCAGTATCCACACTAATCAGAATGCAGGAAACAACAAGATTAAGGCACATTAGTATTTTATCATAACAAACCCATTATAGTTCGAACTGAAAATTAAAAATAAATAAATAAACAATCACTACTTAATCCTATCTATCATCTACCTGCTGGGGGATTGCCCAGGTCCAGCATTTGTGCCGTTTGCTATAGGAGACTCCGTTACCATGATTGTGTTAATTAGGAGGAGGTCTGCAAGTGAGATATAGCTCTTTGGTTAGAACTTGATTTCTACTGCTAAACTTACCAAGATTAATCACCAAGAAAAGAAACATAGGAAAAAATAATTTTTACAATTTTTTCTGAGAAAAATCTTTGATCTTTTTATTTCATGCTTAGTTTGCTACGAGAAAGAAGGGGCAAAACATGGATTTCTCCCTGGCAGATTCAGAACCGATTCAAACGAACAAATCATCAAATTTTAAAGCTATTGATAAAAGTATAGATAAGAAGGATGGAGATCAGTCCTCCTCCGATCTCTAATCCCAAGGACAATATGCCACCCAAATAAACCAGAGCGCGCAAGGTATCGACCAAAAGTGAAATCAAAAACTAAGAACAGAAAGAAAGATCTGCAGAAGGGAAGTTACCTTCGCCGAACCCTAAGAAGAAGAATCGATCCTGACGCCACGAACAGCAGAAAATACGAGCGGAGAGGGAGATAAGAAGAAGATAAAACCGAGAGAGAGAAAGAGAGAGAGCGTGCGTGCTGCGTGTGGCGAGCACTCGACTCGCCATCGGCTAGAGCTATCAATACGTAGGCCTCCACGTGGTTGTCCGGCTCCTGTGGCCCCTCCAATGGAGGTTCTTAAGCGAGAATTACAAAATTACCCGCGACTATACCTGCCACTCACATCCGTATGATTTGGCGCCCCCACCTCTTCAACCAATAATTTATCAGATACAAATTAACGTAGATGATAGGCTGTAGGTATGCTTCTTGTAGGAGAAGAATCCAGAAGTATGCAAAAGGTGTACACGTGGTCTTTCTTCCACACTTGAAATATTCGTACCCAAGTAGTTACACTGCCAAAGGCCTGTTTTGTGGGGTCTTAAATTCATCCTACTCTCCATTAGTGTGCCGGTATCGTATGGAGTGCGAAGAGCCCACGACGAGGCGCACGTTGAATCCTGAGGAGGGCCTGTGGTCGAGTTTGTCGGCCACGTGCTCGGCACGCGGAAACGCTCTGCTGCGCGACGCCTTGGTACTTAGTTCATATTTGTCATATTTGCACGGCATCAATTTAAGTGTAAAAAAATAACGGAAATTAGGTATATTTTTCAAACCACCCTTGGGTTTTAAAAATTCCCAATATACGTCTCCCACTCCCTGAAATATGTTAGTATTAGTCTTAATATTAATTATGAAATGATTATAAAAGACTCATTTTTATCATATATTTTACTATTAATAAAAGGTAAAGTTGGTTATTATATTTATTTTAGTTTAGTGTTGATTGAGTAAGTATAATAATGTCCTTGGGTAGTAGATTCTTATCTACAGTATATCAATTGGTTGAATTGATAGTGAGATATTGTAGATATACATAGAACACTACTCTTAGCTATTCATAGTCGAGCATTATTATACAAGGATAATATTAATATGTTAAGACTAGTATGTAGATCAACAGATGACTTAATCTTACAAGTCATAGATATGAGATATTAGGTTGACACATGGGTACATATTAGAGAATATATACTGAATGTCCGTCGTGAGAATGTTTCATGGATCGTTATATGAGTGTCATAAACATTCTTATGTGACTATTGGTATGAATAGTCCTTAGACC
>JBBMJZ010398768.1:0-13606 GCA_037833815.1 Zingiber zerumbet
AATATTCTTTCGGATTCTCGGTTCTAGAATCTTGAACGCTTTTTACTAAAAACAGAATGGAAAAGAAAACAAATGATTGGAGGAAAGACGCATATAAATAGCACGACGGGAACGGTTTCGGCGAGAAAGTTTAGGGTGCGTTTAGTTTAGATTTCATTTTTATTTTTGGAAAAACATACATTTTTTTAAATAGAAAATAATTTTTTATCATTTTTTATTATTTTTAAAAAATACTATCTATTTTTTTAAAAAATAAAAAATACAAATTAAATACCATTTTTAAAAACATGTATTTTTTAAAAAATAAAAATAAAAAACGTGCAAACCCAACCCACCTTTACTTCTTTTTTTTTTCAGCGATTTCTTTCATTTTTGTGAGATTTATTTCAAGACTTTTAATTTGTTTTGGTTACGCGTGTTCCATTTAAATCCGCCTCCTTTTTAATATAAAAAATTTGGATTCTTTTTTTAGAGGTACTCTGCGGTGAGAAGCGTCCTCACCAAGACTCTCATGCGGGCTCGAAACCACTGTCCATCGACCGATCTCTTCTCCTATCCGTTGAGGCTAATAGTTAATATATATTAATCTAATTATTAATTTTTTATTAATAAAATTAAAGTTTTATTTACGGGACGGATAGTTAGTAGAGATGTAAAGTGTTTTTCTTCTATAAATGCAATTATATGAGAATAGAAATCAAAACACATATTATTCTACTAACCTAATTTAACAAGGATATTTAAAGTATTTGTATTAAAAATTTGACCCATTGAATCTTATTTGGGTTCACCTATCTTTCTTAAATAGGAAGCAAGCTTAATATTGTACTTCATGGGGCCCTTCCAGAATTGTCCCATGCAATCAAGAAGGGAGATAACTCGTGGATAGGATTGTAAACAAGTCGTGCCGAGTCGAGCCGAGCCAAACTTTGAAACGTTCAAGATTGTTTGATAAGGTAACTGAGTCAAACCGAGTTTAAAATGAACCAAGCTTTTAAAATGATTATTCAAGTTTGACTTGTTTTATTTTTTCTGAGTTTGAGCTTGTTTGAAACCTGACTTGAGCTTAGTTCATTTAGATATTATCAGACTCTCAATTCATTTCAAACTTATTTATTTATTGTATTTTATTTATTTAGCATGTTGATAAGAGTTTTATTAATGAACATAGTTCATGAACATTGTTTATAAATGTTATTCACGAATATTATTCACAGAACATTAACAAGTAGAACGCATATGTGTTCAAGCTTGTTTGTTTAGTATAATGAGTTGTTCAAATTTGTGTATTTAATTGATCTTATGTATATTGAACGAACATAAACAAACTCTTAGTAAGTCGAACACCAAGCTTGTTCACAAACATGTGGTTTATTTACAATCCTACTCGCGGGGGTTCGCCTAACACAGTGACCTTTTGCATGGTGACCCATGATATATTTTACACATGTTGGGAATCAACCCCATAATCTATTGCAAATACCAACTGTGCCAGTCTGTGGGGTGGAGTAAGCCCAATATTAGAGCAAAAAGTGATAACGCTCGCTTCAAGCTACCCAATATCATCGACTGACCCCTTGGCTAGATACAGATAGCTAGATAAGTCATGAAAGACATTTTTGCTCTAGTATTCTTTGCATGGGAGGTCAAATACTTAACAGAATATTTTATATCGTCGAAAATTAACTCCAAAATCTATTAAACTAATTGTAATTACTAACTATACTAAGAAAAGGGATCACCACCTTCAAGAATATCGGCAAACAAAGACACCAGGAAGTGACTCAACGTTTACACACCGACGCTCAAGTGAGACACAACATGCAATAACGTAAAGAGGAATTGAAGAAATAGGGAATTAGCGATAATATTAATTGCCCCAACATACGCTTTTATACTCTTCGTGGGGACCTTCTGTCTTCCCCTATTTAGGAGTATTAATTACCGATAAAAGATGTCTTTATATTAACTTCTTTATCTTTATGGTGAATGTCTAGCTTCTTTATTTTTAATGGTGTTACAATAAATATAGATGGAATTATTTTTATTTTCCTCTCCCTTTGTTTTAACTTGTTATCAATACACACAATGATTATTTTCAACATCAGTTAATTATTAACACCCCTATCTATTTATCTCCAACCTATCAATGTTACGGTATATCTGAGAGTTCTCTTAACCCCATAAGTAACACAGAGTACTTGAGTTCATTTAGTTTTAACTTTTCTCTTTAAAATATCTTAACTTAGAAGGGCACATGGAGGCTTTATCTCTTTTTCCATATCAACCATTTTAGAGTTACTTTATAGAATAAATCGGTTACGCTGGTGCTAATGCTGTGCGTGCCTTTGCACCCTGCATAACATCAGTTTTTTTATTTTTTATTTAACTTTTTAAAATGTTTGATTATCTCAATTAACTAAGATCAACTTGATCTAACGTATCAAATTGCGTTCACCCCCCTATAAAATCACAAATCTACCTACTACTTTCTACAAAAAATTATTTGGACAAAGTAAGCTGGTTCAAGAAAGAGAGAATTGAATCATAATAACGTGAAAACCCATCTAATCCCTATATAATTTACTTGATTTTATTAATTGTATCCTTTCAACCCCTTTGCCTTGCTTGTCAAGTCTCCCTTTTCCTCGAATACAAATAGCAAAATAGAATTGTAATTTAATGTTATGTAATTTATATTTTAATTCAACCGGTCTATATGTTTTTTTTATCATTTGTTTTATTCGTATTAACATGCGACGATGAAATTTTTTTAAAAAAAGTTTATAGAGGGGCAATTCAACCTCGAGTCGAGACGTCTCGATTAACCCACTTCAATTAAAGATAGCTAGTTCGTTTAATTCACTGGGGACTTTCTCCCAAATGCAGTCTGCAAGAACATATCAGATCTTCTGGTCATAATTTCTGATTTTTGTACATTGGATCGTGACTAGAATTCAATTAAAATTGACTACGATCTTTTCTGAATTCATCTTCCAACCTAAATTATAGTTTGGGTCGAGCTAAGCTGACGGTAGACGAGCCACCCCTAATTGGTGCCATACAGTCCATTCAACCGTCAGCGGTCTCCGGCCGTCTAACTTCATCCAAACTAGGTAGGAAGTGAACTAAGGAAAAATTACAGTCAATTTTAATCAGATTCAGGTTCGACGTGTAAATTACGAAAGAGACCAGAAAACATTGGACAGAGGATCGAACTAGTAATAGTCAACGGCATCAGGTTTCGTCGTGGCTTACGAATATCACTTTTCAAGGCGATGGATATGGCAGTTGACTTCCGGCTCTGGATCCGATGCATGAAATGGAATCTCATGAAGTGGCCATTTGTCTGACATTTTCGAGTTGAAATCTAAAACAAGGAAAGAAGTACAGTATCAACTTAAGGTATTTTATTCGCTATTTAAAATACGATATTTTAGATGATTAAAATTAGAATATTTGAGAAACTGGTCAAACAACTATATATAAAAATGTGGCTGTCAGTATTTTGCTTCGAAACACAAGCTGTTTATATTCAAACGTAGCAGCTGGCAAAGCAACTGTTTATGAGTCCTAGACGATCTTCCTTTCTAGTTAATCTATTTGATAAATCCGGAATATATTCTATACACATTTAAAAATTAATCTTCAAAATATTTATCTCACTTGAGATTTGAAAGATTTAACAGTCGTCACAGGGAAAATGAAGCCTTCTAGTGTGGACCTTCAAGCTTGCTGGCGCAGCCAATTATATTGACAAAAGCACATTGATTAATGCTGAAATCCAACAAGTCTTCTGATGCAACAAATGGAGAAGTGGGAACTAAACAAGAGCAAGTGAGCCCAAACATAAATAGAGGCAGTGAGGCAGAAATCTACTCCAGAAGCAGATCTGTATGTTTCATCTTCATCTGTTGTTTGTAGGATGGCTAAGTTGAGCATTAGCGAAGGTGAGCCCCTCGAAATTGAGCAGGCTGAGATAGGAAGGAGCATCAGATCTTCATTTCAGAATGCCGTATCGAGTTTTCGAAGAAGCTCCAGTGTCGGTTCCTTTAGAGTTCAAGACGAAGATGAATATGAGTTGACTTGGGCTGCCATTGAGAGATTGCCTACCTTTGAACGGGTAAGAACATCCTTATTTCATCATCTAGATAATCAAAATGGAAGTTCAGAAAAATATGGGAAAAAGCCAGTTGATGTCACGAAGTTAGGAGCAGTGGAAAGACATTTGCTTATTGAAAATATGATCAAGCATATTGAAAATGATAACCGCCATCTGTTGCAGAAGCAAAGAGAAAGAATAGATAGGTGAGATCTTGTTGCATATAAGCTACTTGTATATGATTTATGTGTGCAATCAGTAAGTTCGATGGATTGTATAAAATCTGAAGTAATCATGAATAATTTCAGAGTAAATGTGAAATTGCCCACAATTGAGGTGCGATACAAGAATTTGTCTGTAGAAGCAAAATGCCAGGTTGTGGACGGGAAGCCTCTGCCGACTTTATTGAATACCGCAAAGAGCGTATTATCAGTAAGATGACTGAGTCACCACAAATCTCATAAATTGTTGATTCATATATATTCTGATGCATATATTATGATAAACAGATAGAACAAGTTTGTCCTTGTCTAATTTATTTATTAGCAAGAAAAGTTATACGTATTGTATGACACAAAAGAGAAATTCTGGAAGGAATGGTTGTATGGTCAGAGTGAACATTTTACTGAATCCATTAGAACTAAGCTTGAAGTTTCTGCAAAACAGGGTCTCATAATGTTGCCAGGATTGAAGACAGAAACCAAGATTCACATTCTCAAAGATATCAGTGGAGTCATCAAGCCTTCCAGGAAAGTATTTAAGAACTTTCAAACTTTATTAAACTAGTTAAAACTCTATCTAACAATGGTATGCATACATAAACGCAGGATGACTCTTTTACTTGGACCTCCTGGATGTGGCAAAACAACCTTCCTACTAGCTCTCTCAGGGAAATTAAATAAATCTCTCAAGGTGTGTATTTTTGCCTACTAAAAAATTTTAGTCTCAGCGTCTTAAGTTTTTCTCCCAGGGTAAAGTTGACATATTATTCAACTGAAGATGCACCTCATGTGTTTTTTAAATTATTCTATAAAAATTCTGAGTGAACTAAGGCTTAAATTGGTTTCACAAAAAACAAGGGATCATTCTACAAAGTAGAGTCAACATGAAATGATGAAACCTTTGTTTCTCATTGAAAAATTGCATGTGTTGACAGGTCAGAGGAGAAGTATCTTACAATGGATTTGCCTTGGAAGAGTTTGTTCCAGGAAAAACATCAGCTTATATAAGCCAATATGACCTCCACATTCCAGAGATGACAGTGAGGGAGACATTGGATTTTTCTGCACGCTTTCAGGGAGTTGGTAGCCGAGCAGGTGAGACAGTATCCATCTTTCAGTATCTTAGAAACATGAGATCCGAAGTTAACATGAAAGCTTACTGAGCATGAATTTTAAAGAGATAATGAAGGAAGTGAGTAGAAGAGAGAAGAAGGCAGGAATCATACCTGATGCTGACATAGATACATTCATGAAGGTATGCCACAATTAACTTCATTTAGATTGCCTTCAAGTTATATAACAAGAAAATTGGTTTGTCATTTACAACAACAATGTATGACATATTTTACAAGTTAAGCATATCTGCATCATGACCTTGCACATATAATAGTAGTCTTTCTGTATAGGCAATATCAGTGCAAGGATTAGAAAGAAGCCTCGCAACTGATTATGTCATGAAGGTAATTGCTCTCAGAAAATAAAGAAATTAGTACGGGCTTCTCCTCTTAGTGTTTGGTATTGCATATAAATCCTGGATTAGTTACTTTGACTTGGCGTATTTCCAGATAATGGGGCTGGACATTTGTGCAGACACAATGGTAGGGGATGCCATGAAAAGAGGTATTTCAGGTGGTGAAAAGAAAAGACTGACAACAGGTATCATCAAAGCACAGTGAAAATGACATTACACACTGCATGCTGTTGCTAATTTATAAATTTGTACTTCAGCTCTCCAGGCTCAACTAAAAAACACACTGTAAATGGGATAGTTTTCAACCTACAAAACTTTCTAATTGTCTCTTGTTGTCTAACAGGAGAGATGATTGTTGGACCAACAAATGCTCTTTTTATGGATGAAATATCAACCGGCTTGGACAGCTCTACAACATATCAGATAATTACATGTCTCCAACAATTTGCACACATAACAGAATCTACTGTTGTGGTTTCACTTCTTCAGCCAGCACCAGAGATCTATGAACTCTTTGATGACATTATCTTAATGGCAGAGGGAAAGATTGTTTACCATGGTCCTCGCAGTCATATTCTTGATTTCTTTGAAGAATGTGGATTCAAATGCCCCGAGAGGAAAGGAGTAGCTGATTTTCTCCAGGAGGTATCATCAACTTCATTAGCTTACAAAAAAACTTATTTTCATGCACACACATCAGTTGCTTATACAAGCATGTTTGTGCATTCAGGTGTTGTCAAGAAAAGATCAAGGGCAATACTGGTCTCGTTCGCATGAAAACTATAGTTATGTTTCTATAGATCAGTTATCAAAACTTTTCAAATCATTTCAAGTAGGAAAAAACCTAAGCGAGGAACTATCAAAGCCTTATGATAAGTCTCAATGCCATAAACATGCTCTATCTTTCAACAAGTACTCTTTATCAAAATGGGAACTACTTAAAGCTTGCATGGAAAGAGAATATCTCCTGATGAGAAGAAACTCATTTATTTACATATTTAAAACAGGCCAGGTAGGTGCTACTTTATGTTATCACTATTAGTCTATTACTTATAATCAGAAACTCGGTAGTTATCTTCCTTGCAGCTTGCTATGAATGCAATCATCACATCCACTGTCTTTTTGAGAACACGCTTGGGAGTGGACATAGTTCATGCAAATTACTATATGGGTTCCCTCTATTATGCACTTCTCTCATTTATGGTAAACGGATTCCCTGAGATGGCTATGACAGTTTCAAGACTTCCAGTTTTCTACAAGCAACGAGACTATTACTTCTATCCTGCATGGGCATATTCAATTCCTGCTGCTCTCCTTAAGATTCCTGTCTCTTTAATAGAATCAATAGTTTGGACAACAATTACTTATTATATTATTGGATATAGTCCTGAGGCAACAAGGTAAGGATAAGTAAGATTCTATAACTTTATTTAGCCATTTCCTGTTTAACAGAACTTGTAAATCATCATCTCCTCCTTATGCTATATAGGTACTTCCGCCAATTGCTCCTACTCTTTTGTGAGCATCAAATGTCATTATCATTATATCGCCTCTTCTCCTCCTATTTTCAGACAGCAGTGGCTTCTACAGTCAACGGCATCCTATGCTTACTAGTAATTTTGTTATTTGGTGGCTTCATTGTTCCAAAACGTAAGACATCTCCAAACTTGATTAAAAAGCTGGTATTAGTTTTGATAAACATAATATTACCTTTCTTTCACATCGCAGCATCTTTACCTGGTTGGTTAAAGTGGGGCTTCTGGATTTCTCCATTGTCTTACACAGAGATTGGTTTAACTGTTAATGAATTTGGTGCGTCAAGATGGCAAAAGGTGATAGTAAATTTGTCTTCGATTAAGAATACAGCAAATAGCAAATATTGGATAAATAAAACAGATATTGAATACAGATATTATCAGGAAATGAGACAATAGGGAACCAAGTTTTATCCAGCCGTGGACTCAACTATAATAGCCACTTCTACTGGATAGCGATAGGAGCACTTCTACTATCAGTTTTTCTGATGAATGTTGGTTTCACTTTGGCTTTAACTCTTAAAAAGCGTAAGTCAAATGGTCGTAGCTACAAACAGTTCACATGTTTGCACTTTTTTCTTCACTTAACAGCAATACCAAGTTCTATTTTCAGCTGTCGGAGTTTCAAGGGCCATTATTTCTTGTGAAAAGCTCGCTCAGATACAAAATATGGAAAATGAAGAAGGACAAGAAAAAAGAAATAGCCATTCTACTATTAGATCACCTACAACCTTGAAAGAGACTAAGAGAACTGGTAAAACTGTCTACAAACTCTTGTTGTGGTTTTATAACATAAGGAGGAAAGGCGTAGAGGGAAAACAATAACTTGGGTAATTATCACGGTTAATGGTGCAGGAAACATGGTTTTACCATTTATTCCCTTCACAGTATCATTTCAAGATGTGAATTACTATGTCGACACCACTCCGGTAAGGCAGTAACAATATTAATCAGTTAAAATCTGGTTTAAGTTGTATTTTGTATGCCACAGGAACTTAGAGAGCAAGGCTTTGCAGAAAGACGACTACAACTTCTCCATAATATCACAGGAGCTTTCCAGCCAGGAATTCTGACAGCACTGATGGGAGCAAGTGGAGCAGGGAAAACCACACTATTAGATGTTCTTTCAGGAAGAAAAACAGGCGGATACATTGAAGGAGACATAAGAATTGGAGGGTACCCAAAGGTCCAAGAGACATATGCTAGAATATCAGGTTATTGCGAACAGTTTGATATACATTCCCCACAAATCACGGTAAAAGAATCTGTCACATATTCAGCATGGCTGCGTCTTCCACCTCAAATTGATGCGAAGACAAGATCTGTAAGTTTCATATTGCACGAAATCTCTTCCTATAGTACTTTCAGGGCTTGCATTTGTTAAACACTAGAATTTTAATACAGTAGAGTTGGAATCTTAGGCTTTATAACTGATCCATTTGCTTGAAACCACTTTTAAATTTTGAACGTTTACAGGAATTTGTAAATGAAGTTCTTGAGATAATTGAGCTCGATGGAATCAAAGATTCACTAGTTGGAATACAGGGGGTCACTGGCCTGTCTACCGAGCAACGAAAACGACTAACCATAGCTGTAGAGCTTGTTTCTAATCCGTCTATTGTCTTTATGGATGAACCAACATCTGGTCTTGATGCACGAGCTGCAGCTATTGTCATGCGTGCAGTGAAAAATGTTTCAGAAACTGGAAGAACAGTTGTATGCACCATCCACCAGCCTAGTATTGATATTTTTGAAGCATTCGATCAGGTAAGTAGATTTTTTTTTCTAAAATAAGAAAACATCAGGTAACTAGGCTGATATGGTACCTCTATCATGGTGTTATGTAGCACAACAAAAGAATGATAATATATATATATATATATATCCAGATAACTTTTAACTTATTGAAAAAAACAGAGTTAATGTCTACCTATAGATAGTACAAGGATCTAAAAGAAAATCCTAGAGATATTTAAAGCTAAGCTCATATTTCAAATAAAATTACAAAAGAAGCACAATTAAACATTGAATTTATTACATATATGGTCCTTAAACCATCTGAATGCCATTAGCAAAGCTGAAAGTTCAGTGATCCAAATGAAAACAATCCAAAAATCTATTGTTCGAATCCAGTAATGTTGTCTCATTAAATATTATCTTTCTTCATTTTTCCACAGCTAATTTTGATGAAAAGAGGAGGAGAGTTGATATATACAGGACCAATTGGAAAGCATTCGAGTAAAATCATTGAATATTTTGAGGCAAGTTATTGTCAAATTTAGTCAATATCAATTATTCCCGGCTTGTTTCAAATGGATAACATCTATAAGATAGTATGTGCTAATAACAAGACCTAAATGTTTTAACTTGCACATTTTGTATGTTTGATTTCCTGCATTTTAGTTCAGCAGTAATTGTTGAATTCAGTGAATTTTTTTTACTACAAACAAGTTTCTGTCGTTGCAACAAGAATAACTTGTATAATAACACAAAAAACTGAAAATAAAGAACAGTAGTTAGAAAAAAACAATACTGATGAAGGTAGAATCTTGCCAATAGGCTTGATATTGTTGCTTGGTAGACTAACAGAAACCCTAAACCCTAATGAGAAAAGTGGTATCATGACTTGTCCCATTGGATAGGAATGCAAGTTACCATACCGACCAAGTTTTAAATAAACCAAGAGTAATAATTTAGAACCATGGAATCCATGTTTGATATGGCAGGGAATACCTGGGGTACCGAGGATTAGAGACAATCACAATCCAGCTACATGGATGCTGGATGTTACCAGCAGATCGATGGAGATACAATTAAGTGTAGACTTTGCTAAAATTTACCAGGAATCGTCTCTCTGCAAGTAAGCATCCAATTATGCTCAAACTCTGCATTAAATAAATTTCAGTTGCTGAAAATACGATGACATAGCTAATAATTTGCCAATACTAAAAGACTCACCATATTCTTTTGTTATAATTTTCAACGCAGCGAAAGCAAGGAGATGGTTAAATGCTTGAGCACACCATCACCAGACTTGAAAGAGCTCACTTTTCCGACTTGCTATCCACAAAACAGTTGGGTTCAATATAAAGCATGCCTGTGGAAACAGTGTTTGTCTTATTGGAGGAGTCCTCAATACAATCTGGTGCGGATTTTATTTACGCTTTGCACATCAGTTGCACTAGGAGCGGTATTCTGGCAGCAAGGAAAGCGACTGTAAGTTCTTCATGCAAAATCCATTTTCCTGTGAACCAGTAATTATGCAGCAGTGAGACTCAATCAATTTGGTATCATTGTCTTCTCTTTGAAATTTACTGTGTTCTTAGTTTAATAGCTAGTTAATTTCTATATGTTGCCTGTTTTACCTCACCCTACTTATTCCTATTTGTTTCATCATCTTTAAGTAATGCATGTCAAAGTCTTAAAACATTTGCTTTTCCTTGAAGAGACAACCAACAAAATCTGTTCAATATGTTGGGGTCGTTATATTCTGCCGCAATCTTCATTGGAATAAACAACTGCTCGTCCATTTTACCATTTGTTTCAATTGAGAGAACCGTTGTATACCGGGAGAAATTTGCAGGAATGTACTCCTCATGGATCTACTCTCTCGCACAGGTTCAGTAGCAACTTTAGTAGGGTTTTAGTAAGTTTAAATGTTCCTGAAGTTTAACCAAGATAAAACTATACTTTTCAGGTGACTATCGAGATCCCCTACGTGCTTATACAAGTAACAATTTATATGATTGTTACATATCCATCAATTGGTTACTTCTGGACAGCCTCCAAATTTTTTTGGTTCTATTACACCATGTTCTGCACGGTGCTCTACTTTGTTTACTTAGGGATGTTGCTTGTAGCCATGACCCCAAACATTCAAGTGGCTTCGGTATTGTCATCTGTTTGCTACACCTTGTTTAATCTCTTTTCAGGCTTCGTTGTGCCAAGACCTGTAAGTCAAGCATTCACTCTTCAATTCAGTTCAAAAGCATTTAGACGTTAACAAATAGATCAAGTGCAACCTCATGGCAAAACAACAAAATATAATCATTATTTTTTCCCTGCAGCAAATTCCCAAGTGGTGGATTTGGCTATACTACCTTACTCCGTTTTCCTGGTCACTGCATGGGCTATTTAGTTCACAATATGGAGATATACAACGACATATTCCTGTGTTTGGAGAATCCAAATCAGTAGCTTCTTTCCTCGGAGATTATTTTGGTTTCAACCACAATCTTCTAGTACTTGTTGCTATTGTGCTTCTTGTTTTCCCTATGACCTATGCTTTCCTTTTCGGTTATTGTATTGGGAAACTAAATTTTCAGAGAAGGTAATTAATCGAAATTTGGGATATGAACTTTAATAGTATGAAAGATTGTATTAGTTAAGAGATATGAATTAAGGGAGAAGAAGATATGAACTATTTAAGAGATCTGAAGATGCAAATTAAGCATCAAGGAGCACATGCTTTCTTGATTGTATTATTCAATACAATCACAACACACAAACAAAAACAGTAAAAAACACAAATTCACATGTGATATAGCTATTGTTTTATGGCTTGTGCTTTAGTTACGATGTGAATGGTTGTAGAAAGTCTTTTGTTCTCTTTTGAAATATTTTAGTCCAATTTTGTTTCATGGTTTAACAATGAGGTATCCTCATATCACATTAGATGTGAGATTATAATGTAAAACTTCATTCCAATTAATTTAAATTTTAATATATTATTATATAAAAAATGTTAGCTGGGTAATTATAAAAATAAAATAAAATGAGTTCCCGTCTTCATTTTTTTCTTCACATTTTACAATAATTATCCGTCGCTATTCCGTTGCTAAAGACATATTGCGAAGAAATAATGACGGAAAGCATACTGTCGTGTAGATATCAGTGATTAGCACTGTAGCGTAATATCCGTCGCAATTTGTAGCGCCAAATATTTTAATTTTTGTCGCTATTGGCCAAACATGTTTGTTAAGATATTAGTGACGGATATAGCAATTATCCATCGTAAATAGTCAATTTTCCGTCGCTAATAGCGATGAATAATTAAATTAATATATCCGTCGCTAATCGATGATCTATAATATCAAAACTATTGTTGTTGACATCGATGTTTAGCTAATAGCGACGAATATTTCAAAAATTTGTTGCTAATTGCGATAGAAAATTAAATTTTCGTCGCTATTCTATGCTACAGTTTACTAATGCCCTTTTCATTTTTTCTATTTTCCATGTTTACATATAAATCTATATCACTTCAATCATCACAAGCGATGATTTTCACAATAAACTCACAACAAACTTATTCCACATCAACAATTACAACATAATAAACACATAACTCATCACAAACAACATGACAATCTAGCTGAACTAAAATAAACAAAACATGCCGCTAAGGTAGTGGATCTATCTTTTTTTTAAAAAAATAAACAAAAGATACATAATAGTAAATCCAAACACAGGTCTGAATCTAATACCAGATAAAGTTTGTCCAATACAAAGTAATCCAATACAATACATTTTAATTAAAATAAGGAATAAAATCATCTTTGAGTCCTACATGAAATTTCATTGAGATTAGTTGTGAATAGAAAATATGATGTTAAACTACGAAAGATATAAGTACTTATCTTGAACTAATAAGTAGTTTAGCTTGTGAACATTTTTTTAAGAACACATACATGCGTCACTAGGATAAATATATCCTAAATCTGAAAATGATCATGGAAATCTATAATACAATCAGAAATGTATAAAATTATTAAAAAAATATTGTTTTAACTAAAATTAAAAGTTAAGATAAATGGTACATATCTCAAAATAACCTACTCTTCAGTGGAATAGTTGGGATCCTGAGTGTCCTGAGACTCTAAACGATGCGGGCCAAATATCTATGAATCAGGAGAAAACATCATTGTAAATGCTTACATATGATGAACTATCGCCTCAGTTTGAGCCTGTCGCTCCTACATCTCCCATGTCTTTGCGTCCCTCCTAACCATTGTCTCCTCCAATGACAATAGTCGAGTCCGCAAGTCTTTATTTTTCTCCCATAATTCTCGTACCTCACTAGATAAGGAGAAGGAAGTAGGATGACCCTTGATCCCTGGAGCTCTCATCCACTCATACATAACATTGGCTTGAGAGCTGAGCCTGCTGAGGAATGTCTTCTTCCCGTTGGATCATTATGCATGTAGGGGGGGGGGGGGGGTGAATCACGTAGTTTTAAAAATTTTCCTTTTTTAAAAACAAATTACGCACAGCGGAA